>JACXGK010004272.1:0-18312 GCA_016801125.1 Novumbra hubbsi | reverse complement strand
GTTAGAGGCACATTTCTAAGCTTCTGAATGTTCCAGTGAGCACTGTTGGGGCCATAATACGGAAGTGGAAAGACAATCATTTCACCATAAATGTGCCTCGACCAGGTGCTCCTTGAAATATTTCTGACAGAGGAGTGAAACTAATAATCAGAAGAGTTTTCCAAGAGCCAAGGACCGCTTGTGGAGAACTTCAAAAAGACCTGGAACTAGCAGGTCTCAAAGACAACAGTATGTAATGCATTCCACCGCCATGGCCTCTATGCACGCTCACCACGCAAGACTCCAATGCTGAAAGAAAAGCATGTTGAAACTTGCTTAAAGTTTGCTGCACAACATTTGGAAAAGCCAGTGAAATACTAAGAGAATATAGTGTGGTCAGATGAGAGCAAAATTGAATTGTTTGGATGCCATAATACACACCATGTTTTTAGGACAAATGCACATTACCCTAAAACAACATACCAACAGTGAAGTTTAGAGGTGGGGACATCATGGTGTGGGGTAGCTTTTTAGCAAATGGTATTGGCAAACTTCACATAATTGAAGGATGCATGAATAGGCACATTTACAGAGACATTCTTGACACAAATCTACTGCCATCTACCAGGATGATGAAGATGAAACGAGGGTGGACATTTCAGCAAGACGATGAGCCCAATCACACAGCCAAGGAAACTCTCAAATGGTTTCAAAGAAATAAAATAAAGCTGCTAGAATGGCCCAGCCAATCACTTGACTTAAATCCCATTGAAAATTGAGGGAAAGAACTGAAGATTAAGCTTCATAGAGGAGGCCCACGGAACCTTAAATATTTGAAGACTGTTTGTGTGAAAGAATGGGCCAAAATCACACTAGAGCAATGCATGCGACTATTTTCTCCATACAGAAGGCGTCTTTAAGCTGTCATTACCAGCAAATACTTTTTTACACAGTATTAAATAAATACCAGTAGTTCAAATCAAATATCACGAGTAGTTTATAATAACCATATAATTTCCTGAGTAGTTTATTTCATCTAGCATATTTTGCTCAGCTTTGTACAAGGGTGCCAACAAATACTGAAAGTATATCAAACAATCAATAACATGTATGTATACAGCCCTTTTTAAATCATCAATTGTCACAAAGGGCTCAAATAGATAGCCAGCCTAAAACCACAGAACATTGTTGTGCCTGCTCAACTCAGGACCCTGGGACTCAACTCCTCCCTTTGCATTTGTATCCTGGACATCCTGACAAGCAGATCCCTAGTGGTGAGAATGGGCAACCTCAACTCCTCTGCACAGTCTCTGAGCATCGGAGCCCCCCAGGGCTGCATACTAAGTCCCCTCCTGTTCATCCCGTTCATGCATGACTGCGTGGCCACACACAGCTCCAATGCTGCTCTGCTGCTGTTTGCAAGGTCCTCCAGAGGGTGGTGAAGTCAGTGGAGCGCATTATCAGTTGCCATCTTCCCTGCATGCAAGGCATTTACCACCCACAATGTCTTCGGAAAGCAAGAAATATCATAAAAGACTACAGCCATGCAGGCTATGGTCTGTTCACACTGTTGCCGTCTGGTAGACGTTACAAGAGCACCAGGAGACATACTTCCATACTCACAAAAACCTAGTAAGAAACTTAAAGAGGAGGTGGGCGCTGAGGAGAGGCCATCCCTCTTTTCTGGCTGTGCTGGTTAGGATTATAAGAGTACATTACCTTTTTGGGATGCATTTATATTTTTTATGTTCCAGTGAGCATTGGGTCAATAAATTCAACTGAACTGTGTTGTTTAGGCAGAATCCAGGTCAGCTGCACAAACAGGAACATTTTATCAGGTAGACATTTTCTGGAAAAATTTACAGTAAGTGCATTTGCTTGAGTGATTTTGTTTGACCTAGTATAAATTAGGGATGTGCAAGAAAACAGAGTAAGTTAATTAATCAAAAGTTCAATTCCCCAGTCACCCAGAAAAGTTATTAAGAAATGTAAGTGATAATTGGGATTGCTGTGATCTCTCTTGTGATGTGTCCATTTTAAAAATTGCAAATTGTGATCTTTTCATACTAACTTGACAGTTTTTTTTTTATCTCTGTTGAAAAAACCTTAAGAACATCACCTTAACCAACTACCAGACATAGTAATATTACTGTAATATAGTAATACTAGAGCTGGAAAATAGTGCAGTACTTTATACTATACTGTGTGTGCCCATGCTTACTTATCATAGTTACTTATGATTTATTTACTTGTCGGTAAATGATTATAATAGTGGTAAATGGACAGCTGAGAAATACTGTATCCAAGTGTGTGGTTAATTGTTTTCTCTGAACCTCTGAGATCATCTCTAACTCCCTGCAGTCCAACACCAATGTGTCAGCTCCCAGAAACACACACACTGCTTCACAAACATGTTAAAGCAATTTAGTTACCATCAGCAAAGCAAAATAACTATACACTACCTGGATTACAGCAGGTTCAGCTTCTGCTGAAACCAGTGGAAAATGTCTGCTTAAGGATGCTGCAAATGTGTTTGAAACCGTTGTAGAGCAGAGTAATTGTTTTTGATGGAAACCAAAAAATAAGAACAACCCAGCTAGTGAGATATTTGACTTAAGCGATAAAAATTTCTACACTTTTGGCTATTGTTAAGGCATGTCCACATGGTTAGCAATTTGTAGCGAATCTTAATACCTTAATCCCAAAATCCCCAAAGTGGATCAGCGCATATTGCTGGATCTGCATGACAAATTACTACTTTTGGACTGTGTATTGTTATAAATTGTTCTGCGTGCAAAATAAGTTATTTGTAGTATTAATAAACGTGTGACTGCACAAATAGCAAAATGATGTCTTTACTCTGCTCGTATAAAGAAATAGTAACTTCTTTAAATGTATTTTATTTGAACAGTGCATCCGGAAAGTATTCACAGCTCTTTAACTTTTCCACATTTTGTGATGTTACAGCCTTATTCCAAAACTGATTAAATTCATGTTTTCAGTAAAAATTCTACACACAACACCCCATAATGACAAAGATAATGACAACATCCCCACAGCATGATGCTGCCATCACCATGCTTCACTGTAGGGATGGTATTGGCCAGGTGATGAGTGGTGCCTGGTTTCCACCAGACATGATGCTTGGCATTCAGGCCAAATAGTTAAACCTTTGTTTCATCAACCCGGATCTGTGCCTCGATAAAATCCTGTCTCGGAAGACAAATCCTGTCTCTACAGACAATTCTTTGTCTAGACTTCATGGCTTGGTTTGTGCTCTAAAATGTACTGCCAACTGTGGGACCTTATATAGAAAGGTGTGTGCCTTTCCAAATCATGTCCAATCAACTGAATTACCCACAGAAGGACTCCAATCAAGTTGTACAAACATCTCAAGGATTATCAGTCGAAACAAAATGCACTTGAGCTAAATTTTGTGATTTCTTTTTTTTAAATAAATTTTTTGTTTTTACATTATCATTAGGGGGTATTGTGTGCAGAGTTCTGAGGAACAATGAATTTAATACATTTAGGAGTATGGCTGTAACATTTGGCTTTGGAAAAAGTTAAGCGCTGTGAATACTTTCCGGATGCCCTGTATATGTTTGCATCCTATGTTGCATCATTGTACTCTCTTTCTCTGCATTCCAATTTTTCCATTCCACTCGTGTCCAATTACATAAGCTAATCCCCAAATGACCAGAGTTAATGTGAATGTGCGCCAAGGGGGATTCCAGATAGCCCATTGTGAATGGTAACCAATAAAATACAGAAGAACGATCATGTGCTCACCATCGCAGATTAAATATAATATAAATATAAAATGTTAAACTTTTGTACAATTTCAAAGGCTTGTTGCTAAATGTATTTTGTGCGATGATACCGGTCATTGTTCATCCCTTGCTGTCGTGCGTATTCTTGCATTTTATTTTCCCTGTCACAACTGCTGTCGAGAAGTGGCCACAGATCAAACAATAAAATAAACATGCCCCAAGGAGAGTGTCATTATCAATGCAACATGATGATGAAAACATTTTCATCAAATTGTTGATCCTGAATGTGCGAATATCCATCTACACAACGAAGTCTACACAACAACGTCCACACAACCACGTCAAATTACTTTCTGTCTACATTAATTTCAACTTCTGAAATCAATGTCAAATCAACATCTCACATAGACATCTTTCAACGTAAAATTGTTTACTGGGAAGCGTATCCGGTCATCAGCAACACAGAAAAATACAAATAGTTTTGCTCTGTTGTGTTGGATTAGATTTGACCTAAAGTGGCAGTTCTAATTTAGGTCGAAAATGGAATGTCCTCACAATGTTGTTTTGCTACGCTATGTCCTTGTTAAGTATTGTGGAGGCTGCATCATGTTATAGACATGCTCTCCCAGACCAGAATGATGTTCCAAGAGATCTTGAAACCTGAGCATTCCTGAATGGTCCAGTCAATGTTCTGATTGAAATCTGTTTAAAAAGAATCTGAGACAGGGGTTGACCACTTCTATGATTGCCAACCAAAGGCACTTGACAAAAATTATGGATGAAATCTGTTCCCGTAAAAGGTAAAAGCTGGTAGAATACTATGATTGAGATGATTCAAAGTTGTAACTGCTGTCAAAGGGGCTTCAAACTCTAGGGTCTGTCTGAAAATGTTTTTCCAAAAAAGAGCAATATAGGAGGCATGGTGGAAGGCTTACGCAAACCGAAATATTGTAGAATAACATCACACACCTGGTTAGCAGAACTAGAAAGACATCATCATCTTCATCATCATTTACTCTCCATCAAAACAACACCAACCACCGTGCGATGACTTGTGTTACTGGAACACTCTCGGTCCTCTTGTACGCCTGTCAGCCTTTTGCACAAAGCGTTAATTACTGGGGAACGATAGTGGTTAGGTCGTGCGCACTTTCAGTAACCCTTTGCTTCCTGTAAGTTACGCTGTGTTGAAACCATAGAATAATGCATATCAGTATTGGTGTCAATACTTGACATCTGTAATTGTTATTTTGGATCTATGTTCCCATAATTTGGATTTTAAACAAAATGTTTCTAAATGTAATATATACATTGTCAGCTGTTATTTGAGGGAATTTATATACTTATTAAAATGCCATCTAGAAACACACGTTTCTACATTGTCAGGGCTCCAAACATAATGTGACAGATAAAAACCTCTTAGACTCTTAATTGCTAAGTTTCAAAGAAATGTTTATTAAATATACATGTTAAATGTCCACAAATGCAGTAGAATAACATTTGAGTATCTACAGTGCAACCCCATAGTGATTGTTTGATTTCAAATCCAAATATATAGGGTAAAGAGAGTAAAATAAATAAAAATTGATTCACTGTCCTGTCCCAGTAAATAAGGAGAACATTGCACAGGAAATATTGTGAATCAGAAAGACTGCTGTATGTTTCTGATGATGTGATTCATCTTTTTGTAATGCAATGCATTGTTTACCACTCAGAACCTTTAAGGTAAAGTAGTAATACTTCAAATTAAATTTTGCAGAAAAGAGTGAGAGAGATCAAAAGAGACAGAAAGAGAAAGAGAAAAATAGAGAATCCGTGGGTTCATGTAGGATTCCCTGTTTATGTGGCTGTCTGACAGTTTCCATGTTGCGTCAGTAAGATTGCCACAAACCACATCAAATATGGCTTTGTGACTTATGACACATGATTAGAAGAGGAACTACCTGCTCAGACACCTCCTCCTCCTTCCTACCCCACACCTACATGCCTTTATAATCCCTGACCCAAATGCACAGAAGCTTACATACAGCAGCTGAGAGAACCAACACACAGAGTTAATACGCAGCCCCAGAGTTAGAAAAGGAGCCAAAAAATCAAACCAACTGAGAAGGAAGAAAACAAGCGACCATGTGGCATTTTGTCGTCTTCTGGGGAATGTCTGTCTTCGTGAGAGGTGAGATCCTCCAGATGTCTTGAAAACAGTTGTTTCACCTAGGTGATCAGTCAGTGTGAACGATAATATCGCCGTGCTGTGATGTGTATGCAGGGCGAGACCAGGGTCTGTTAACTCACCCTGCGTGTGTGTCTGTTTAGGGGGCTGGGGTCAGTGTCAGTCGGGGTACTCCGAGGTGTTCGCAGAGGCAGGCTCCCAGGCTGTCTTGCCCTGCGTGTGTCGTCCCACCTCCGTCTCCGCAGCCGTCGTCCAGTGGAGCAAGGACTCTAAGGGGTAAGATGACCTGTCTCTCTGGCTATCCGTATCATCGCCTCCTTCTCTCTCTCAACCCCTTTTCATCAGTGGAAGAAGTGTGATGTCATGGGTTATCAATGCACTTGGCTGTCCAGAGTGTGGTGTAATGGGTTAATAATACACTTGGTTGTACAGAGCGTGGTGTAATGGGTAAATAATACACTTGGTTGTACAGAGCGTGGTGTAATGGGTTAATAATACACTTGGTTGTACAGAGCGTGGTGTAATGGGTTAATAATACACTTGGTTGTACAGAGCGTGGTGTAATGGGTTAATAATACACTTGGTTGTACAGAGCGTGGTGTAATGGGTTAATAATACACTTGGTTGTACAGAACGTGGTGTAATGGGTTAATAATACACTTGGTTGTACAGAGCGTGGTGTAATGGGTTAATAATGCACTTAGTTGTACAGAGCCTGGTGTAACAAGTTAATAAGGAACTTGGTTGTCCAGAGCGTGGTGTAATGGGTTAATAATGCACATGGTTGTACAGAGCCTGGTGTAACAAGTTAATAATGAACTTGGTAGTACAGAGCCTAGTGTAACGGGTTAATAATGTACTTGGTTGTCCAGAGTGTGATGTTATGGGGCAATAATGCACTTGGTTGTACAGAGCCTGGTGTAACAAGTTAATAATGAACTTGGTTGTACAGAGCCTAGTGTAACAGGTTATTAATGTACTTGGTTGTGGTGTAACGCCAGGGTACTGCCAGTGGTCCGGGTGACCAATATGTGTCATGTTCCCAACCTACTGACTCTCCATCTTCTTCACAGCATGGTGTGGAGAAAGTCCAGGAGTGGACTGGAATATCGGGCTTCAGGAACAAAGCATGTTCAGCTCCCCCAAACAATGGTTGGAGTTGGAGACTACAGCATGTACATAAACAAAGTGAGCATAGAGGATGGGGGAATGTACACCTGCATGGTTCTGGATGGAGAGAAACACCTTTCCAACAAAGTCTTCCTGAGGATCATGACAGGTATTAACACTAATGAACGTAACCTACATTTCAGCAATAGTGGTAATCTTTTTAAATATTTCCACATCTTAAACCTTTGAATATGATTACCATCTTTTACCCCAACCTGTTTTCTTTCACAGTGGCTATCTCCCCAACTTCTCTAGTAGAGAGCCTAAAAATGAAGATAATTTGCAGTGTTCAACCATGGCCAGCTGGGGCGACAGTGAGCTGGAATTTCAACAAGAACACCATTGATCCCAAAAGTTTTGCCCTTCGGACAACCCAGAAGGGTGTTTTAGAGGGTACGGCCTCTGCAAACATGGTGGGGAACTGGAGCTGTGTTATCGGTTCCCACAGTGGGAAACAAGGAAAGGCCTCCACAGCCCTGACTATGAGAGGTGAGAATTCAAACAGTAATGTCATGTTGGAAAGAACAAGGCATTCACTTCCAGTTAATGCTGCGAAATTCTTTGATAAATTAAAGTAGTGAACATTTCCCATGTCTTTCCCTCATTGCCTGTCCATCTCTCTGCTTAACCAGGCATCGTCAACCCCTCCAGTCACAGCGCCACAATGTACGCTGAGGTGGGTTCTGATGTCACTCTTCCCTGTGTGTTCTCCAATGGACTCACCCCATTGCAGACGGTTTGGGAGAGGCTGGACTCCCCCGGTTCTGTTCTCCCCCTCTCCCCCTCTTTCAACCAGTCCTCCCTCCCTCCCTGGGATGTGTCTGCGAGCATGTGGGAGGTGAGGCAGGAGGACGGAGGCAGGTACCGGTGCTCTGCGGTGGTGGAGGGGTGTAGGCTGGCCAGGGAGATTCAGCTGGTGACCGCCCACGGTAAGTCAATGTCAGCATGTGTCACATCTGGACAGGGACCAACAAGAAGGAGGGTTGAGGGGTTCTTGTAGCGTCCTCCATGTTAGCCTGGTTCACCGAATGGCTGAGATGTTAGCTAAATGTTAATCATACTGGCATTTAAAATGAGCGCTAACGACACTACCGCGGTTATGCATGTTCCCTTTGCTTCAGTGCTCATCAGCAAACCATCTACGCAGAAGGCCTCAGTCACATTGACCTGTCACCTCAGCAACACCAGCGGGGTCATCGACTACGATTGGGTCCAGGTGAACCCAAACAGCACACAATCAGTGAGCTCCATTCGGAAGGGGAGGGACCTGAGGATCAATATGGTTGCAGACAGTAACGCTGACCAATGGGTTTGTCGATTCCATGGAGAACAGGGAGTTCTTGGGAACGTGACATACCACCTACCACTGATGAGTGAGTCCCGTGATTTCCATTTTCTCAAAGGCATGAATATTACATTCAATATTGCAACAGAAATCGGCGGCACGCATAAAACAACATTTGGTGTCATTGTGTTTTGTCTTGGTCAGGTGGTCTGATCGGAGAGACGCCACCAGACGGTTCCAGTAAGGCAGTCGTGGTCGTCGGCCTGGGTTTCTTACTCTTGGTGCTACTGTTGGTCTTGGTGCAGATGTACAGGAACCAGCGCAGAGTATGTCTGACTTCACCTGCCTTCATGTCTCTTAAAGACATATTGACATGGAAAATGAATTGAGAAAGTGTTCATGTAAACATACTTTTAATTTATGTTTATGTATTTCACTTTCAGCGTAAAATGATCATGCAGTATCCTGCCCTGGAAACCATTGTTCACTCAACTGCCAATGAGAGAGAGGACCGAGAGAGGAACCGAGTGAAAGCAGACCAGGTGTCCAAATAGAGCATAGAGACTCTGCTGTACTTTGTACAAGTGTTTGTGACATACACATGAATCCCGTGGCCTACTACTATTTGGGAGACTATTCAAATGTTCTGTATGTGTCTTAGGTCCAGTACAGTATTGTAGCAGTATTATTATCTTTCCCTACTGTGTATATAATTGTATAAAGTGTAAAATGTATATATGTGCCCTATTTGACACTACCTGCACCTAAACCACATATTCCCAATACTTTTGTAATATAAGTACTTCCTGAGAATAAAATGATATCCAATGATATTGCTCTAAATCTCTATCTTGTTATTACATTACACTCAAACAGAGTAAATGGGTCACAAAAGAATAAAGGAGCATATAAATGAATTAAAAAACTCTAAACAATCATACCAGTCTATCTACATAGCAAGTTAACAGACACAACATAAAAAAGTAAAAATGCAACATCTGCACAGGTGTCCATCTCTAATAGCATAGTAAAGACAGTCATGAGATTGAAGAACATGTAGATGACTCCAACACAAAAGTAATCTTTCAGAACTTCCTTAGAATAAATGTTCAAACCGGCATTTCCGGCTTCCTCATTCAACAGCTCGATATAAAAAAGTATCCTTCCTAGTTCAAATATATTTTTGTCCCATGAATCTGCCAGTGCTATGTGCCTTGAAAAAGGGAAAAGCACACACAAAGCCTACTACCCAGGGTGCAGTGCGGGCTTTAAATGTAAAAACAAATATCAATTGATCCGCAACTAACACAAATGAAGTGTTACAGTTCTCCTTCATTTATGAAGGTCGACAACCTTTTAATTTGTTTTCTCAAACCTCTAAACCCACGTTTACACCTCAGTAAAACAGGAAGTCAAAGATGACCACTTAAGAGTTCTTAATGACATAGATAAACATAAAAAGGGGTTTATCAATGGGAAGATCCCTATTACATTAGAATTCCTAAGGATACCAATAATCGTGATATCACAATTGTCTGGAATTTTGTTTTCTTAGAAGAAATTGTAGGGATCCACTTTTCTCGTAATAGTACTTTTTTTCAATTGCAGGATTCATTTTTCATGTAAGGATTCATTTTTCATTTGAGGATACATTTTTCATTTAAGGATTCATTGTTCACGTAAGCATCCATATTTCATTTTAGGATACATTTTTCATGTAAGGATCCATATTTTATTCTTTAAGATCAAACTGATGAACAACCATGACATTCGGCTGGTCTTACCAAGGCCCGTCAGTCATTGTTATCAAAATCATGGACCCCAACAAAAGCACTGCCCTGGTAATGACACGCAGCCATGCACCATCAGGGGACCCAAAGACCCAGGAATGGCTGGTCCCTCTTGGAACTACACCTGACTGATTGTTCTGTCCAAATTCCTGACAATTTTGAGGGAATCCCTCAAGGTCGAAAACCGACTGAAACCCGGCTCCGTCCCCTCCTGTATTAAATACATATCCTCATCAACCCCAACACCACCCTCCTTTGCGGTCAGCAGGTGCAGGATCTCATCAGCATCAAAACACCATCCCTGCCAATCAACACTGGCACCATCCGGGAAGGTGGGGCTAGATCGAAGAGACAAAATAAACAGTGTGAACTGAACTGCCGAAAGCTTAGTCATCTGCTTTTTCTCTTTTGGTATGACATCAAGACATTTTACACCAACACCAGTCAGGCTTGTTCTATTTCTTACAAGGTTGTGCTGACGTCACATAGACACCTGTTATCATAGAAATGACTGGAACAACGGAACAAATAAGAAGAACCATTTCAATCAGCCCGTGTGCATGAGGAAAAAGAACGCACAATGAAACGGTTTCCAGGTAACAGACAACAGTGACCATCACTCACCAACACCTGACTGACTGACAAGTCACACCCATGTACGGAACTACCAACTGACGCTGGTAAAACCTTGCGGTTTATGTAAAACTCACTTGTTTTTCTTTTCCTCCTCCTCCTCCTCCGCGTCTCCATCAACCCTCTCCTCTATCCATCTCTGGCCGACCGGAGGAGCACCGCGTCTGAACAGCTCCGCCTCCTGCCAAACCGTCTCTCTTTCCCCGCCGTCGGGTGACCCAAGAGGAGTGGTGGAGAAGGCTGGGGAAGGCAGGCCTCCCTTTTCCTCCCTTTTCCCCCCGTCCTTCCTTCTTTCCTTGGCCCGGTACAGAATGGCCTCCACGGGAGAGGGGTGCAGGTAGGGGTCCAACCCGGGCGGGGGAGACGGGGATATCCTCCAATTGGTGTGCCGGGCTGAGGTCAGAAGAGATCCATCATGCAGGACGATGTCCGTTACGGAGGCACTTCTTTGGGGCTTCACCATGGGCCTTTTTGGGGTGTTTTGTGTTCCTTTAGGTTTTCTGTTGGGCAGCTCTGTATCAGTGAGAGAGTAGGGCTCTGGGGAGATGGCTCTCTCCCAGAGCCCCCCTTTATTCTTATTCACGGACCCCAGATTGAGCACAAGGTGAGGGTCAGGTCTTTTTCGTAAACCCCTGTGCTTCTGGTTGCAGTCCGAATCTGAGTTTGAGGAAGAGTTTGTATGTGGGGCAGACTGGGCCATCCCAGAGCTGGCTGCTGTCGGAGGGGTCCATGACATAGATGGGCTAGCTTGCTGGGTGTTTATTGGTTTTCTTCTACGTAACCGAGGCGAATTCAACTTCCGAGAAAACCTCAATGATTCATCTAAAGCCTCCTTCTCTCCTGATTGGGTAAAACTTGTATCTCTCATGACTGCCGGTAACACAGACTGGGAGTCCGAATTTCTTCTTTTGGACACGGAGCCCTTGGAGGGAAACCTTTGGGCTTCCATGTTTGGAAACCTTTGGGCTTCCAAAGAAATGTTTGGATGGTTTTCCATGCTAGGAGAAACCGGAGGAGTGCTGGAGGGGCTTGGTAGGTAGTCTATTTCAGGATACCCGTCTAGTGGGCCGTTGGGATTGGGTCGAGGCTGGAAGGTGTTTGTGGCCTCTGGGTGTAGAGAGTCAGACTGTTTGGAATGGTTCCAGGTCACCCTTCGTTCAGTGATCCACCTGGACTCCTCTTCCTCCTCCCATTGGTCAATGTCTCCAACCTCTTTCTTCCCCGGGTCTGACATAATAGACCCTTCCACGACCCTGCCGCCATTCATTAGCCAGCCTGCCGAACCACCATGCATTGATTGGTTATGACTGACATTGATTTTGTGATGTTGTCCTGGCAACACTGCATCTTTATGGTCCTTGGGTGGCTGCGTTTGTTGTTTTACCTCTGTTGCTACAGATGCCAAAGTCCAATTTACTGATGGGATGAAGAGTTCCTCATTATGTTTCACATCCTTAGAATAAGTGATGTCTAGTTCTGATTGGTCAAGATGCTGATCTACCGATTCCTCATTGGTTATCTTGGGCTCGGTATGCAATGTGGCCTGTTCCTGTAGCTGTAGGTCTCTCTGTTGTATCTTCATTTGATGTTTGCTAGTTTCGCTTTTTCTCAGGTCATCCAATGCTTCCTGTCAATTATGGAAAGATGGCATCACATGTACACACATTGCACATCTAATCATTCATTCTGTAATTCATTGATTATTAAAGGCACTAATATTGTTTTACTGTTTTAGTCAACACCATAAGAGTAGCAGGTTGTCTTTCTCTGTTTACCTGTGCTTCTTGTATAGTTGAGACCCATGTTGAGCTGCTCTCTGGGGTGGTGTAGAAGGTGTAGAGATTCACAGCACCACCCAGAACACTCACCTCAATTACCACAAACGAACCTGAGGGATGGAGAAAGGGAGGACAAGAGATGGAGAGATAAAAAAGAGAGGGAGCTGTCAGATTTCCATTTTAGTTTATTAGAGTGATTCATTTCACTGGCCTTTCAAAAAGGTTGTTTGATTACAATAACAATGCCACTTGCGGTCAGTGTTTTATGACCAATCAACCATTTCCAGAACTGGCTAAACAGTCATAAGAAACTGTCAAGAACTGGCACTCTTATCACGAACAATCAATCTCATCAAAAGGTCAAAGGTTAAAGCTTTTTATCACTCTGGTGTATTCTCTTTTTTTTCTATATATAGAAAGAACATACAGACTTTCCACTTATACAGATTGCAACATAATTTGAGTCAGCTTCTAACAGCAGGGTAAAAGGTCTGCAGCAGCAAGAAATGTTTATAGATGTTTCTGTTTCCACTCTGAATTGTTTTACAAAAAAAAACAAATCGAAATTAATTAGAACATACGCATTACGATTCTTTAGTAAAACAAATTCTGACATCAGAGTGGAAACCGAAACATCTAAAGCCTTTAAGGACCTTGTAACATGTATTGTATGATAAATGACTACTAACTACGTACTCACAGCCATCTTTAAGAGCAACACAGCGAATCCTGTCCAGGGCCAGGGGTGGGTGTACTACCTTCAGTCTTTCTGCTTTCTTCTGGGCCTTAGTGACCAGCAGCACATCAGTGAAAAGCAGGGCTGTCACCTCCAACTAATCAATACAAAAGTCACAAGAAATAAACAGACACCTTGGGAAGACTGATCTACACCGCGTTTGTAGTTTTGCTTTGGTAGAAAGGGTGCAAGAGATTAATTTACCTTGTTGTCCTTCTTGCCTCTGATCTTGAGGGTCTCCTCCAATAGCAGCTTGCGTATCACCCCACGGCCCACCCCTCTGACAGGACACGTCAAATCAAACTTGCCGAACTCGGTGACATGCTGTGGGAGACATCAACATTAACTTTTCTTTGTTTGCATCACATAGGAATTCAGTATCAACGTCCTCTTTAAGTAGCTCTGTTTTCTCTCTTTCACCTTGTCGATTTCCTCGTTCATCCCCTCCAAAGTGCTGTATCCCTCGATTCTCTGGGCAAATAGAGAGAGGGCCAGTTCCTCCATCTTCTGCCTCAGGTAGCTGTTCATTTCATCTAGAAAACCATTCACACTGGCCAGCTATGGGAGAGGGGGGTGGAGACTTTATAACCATTAAAGCGACACTGTGTAAAATCCTGCTTCTAAACAAAAACACAACCTTGTGTCTCCACAGCTTCCCACCCGGGGTTTTAACGGATGGGAAGGATGGTAAACACAGGGGTTTTAAACGAGTGTAAGTCAATGCAAATTGAAAGATGGACCGGCCCCTTCCCAGTTAGCATAGCGGAGTCTGTCCTAACCCTTTAGTAACAGTCGTACCACTGAACATTTATGGAACAAGCAACGTGCTACCTTAGTACACAGACAATGCTAGAGCAGTGAATCAAGCCTCCTGAACATTTGTAACAAAAATGCCACTTTTTGTGGCAAAAATGGCACAAAAATGAACAATTTCAGTTCATTGCAATACTGAAAATCTCTCACAACCTATTCTTCCTACCTACTCCAAAAATAAACCAACATTTATTTTTGATACAGCTGCTAAAAAGCCATATTCAAAACAGGAAGTAAGTCTACTGCAGTGAGGAAGACATAAACTTCTTCCATGAAACAACCCTTATCATTAGAAAACAAATGACAAACCACCCTTAAATAACCATAGACTCCAAAAACATAGTTGTCCTGAGAATGCACAGAACAGCCCTGACCTGGAATCATTGCGGAACAGCCTCGAGTTTCAGGGCCCGGGTAAGGGCTTGTATTGTGTGTATGTATGTGGATTTATGCCAGCAAGGACACATATTTAAGGAGGCTGGGCCCTGTACCTCTCCTGCACTTTTGCAATGAACAAGGGCAGGCCCATTTCAGTCAAACCGAATAAAAGAAATAATTTATTTGAAAGCGTAGCTCGTCGCTCACCATGCCCCTGAGTGCGAGCTGTGTGTGGGGGTCCTGCGTGTTCTTGAGGATGGCCTTCAGCAGCAGGGGGTACTTGGTGATCCTCTGGTGGGGTTTGGCCTGCATGTCCCCCAGGCGCATACGCTCACACTGGGGGTGTGACTCCACCCACTGGGGACGCACAGAAGAACACCTGAATGGATGTCTGCTTCTCGAATACACCTCAGAGGTCTGGAGTACTGTCGGGGTTCTGTCAATGACCTTACAGTCAATCCCACCCTCCTATCGACTTGCATATTGTAGCATGATCATTTCCGTAACTTTTAAATTGACACTAATATACAGCGTGATACGTCTTGGATCAGTCTCAGAAAACGTCGTGTCATGGCGTGTTTACATTACGCTACGTGTCAAAGGAGACCGTAGACGCCAGATTATTGTGTTAACAGATGTGAGTGGCGGGACCTTCTGAGGCCCCACATTGTGGTTAGAGCCGTCGTTCGAGTGTGGAGACAAATCTGATGGACCTGTGGAAAAGTTCAGCATGAACACGTCGCTTGGAAATCCTGCGATGGGCCTCCACAACCGTGCGTGGTGCGTCTCCAATCTGTGTGTGTGGATGTGTGTGTGTGTGTGTGTGTGCGTTCTGCGCACCAACAGGTAGGCGTGAAAGTGCGGGTTGGTGGTGGTTAGTCTTCGTGCCAACTCAAGTGTGTTCTCCCCCTCCCAACAGTATTGCACATACGGGTGGAACCGCTCAGCGAACTGGAGAGACAAAGGATGGGTGAAGGATCATATAACCATTTATGGGCACATGTAATGTGATGCAAATCAATGGCCGTTTGTTCCTTTCAGAAGATTTGATTGACAGCGGGTACTCTACCTGCAGGCAGCCTGCCTCTAACATAAGGGGGTCAAAGGGCATTCCTGTCCTGCGGACCTCCAGTAACATAGGATGGATCACTTCCTTCCAAAAAAGCCTGTGGGCGCTAAGGATGGAGGAAAGGTTGGTGAAGAGCTGTTCAGGTGTCACCTGAGGAAAAAAATGAGTATAAAACAAGTAAAGGCACGGCTTACTGGTCGTCCAACCTCCTGTCTGCCCCATACCTCTGGAGGGGTTTGGAAGGGTCTGCGTGGCTATTCGTTGCTATTTGTGTCAGTCTACAATTATTATTTTTTTTTGTTCAATAGAAAATGTGCAATTGCTTGACAAAGCTGCAGTGTGTAGCTCTGCAGGACTCACTCCCCCACAGAATCAGATACTTTCCATCATGTCAGCGGAATCATCTCAGATTGAGATGAATGTTCTATTGGTTGGAACGGATGCTCTGAGTGTTTTTGTCAGGTCACATTTTTTTTCAACTGATGCCCCAAAAAAACGCTTACCTGATTCTTATCACATCATGTAACATCTATTTTACAGTTTTTCTGAATTGCTAAAACACTAAACCCCATTCTCAGAACCCCATTCTCAGTGGCCTAAATCCTTTTGTAAATCAGTCACTCTTTTGACCCAGCAACAAAATGATGCTGAGGCAGAATGAATCGCACATTGAGTTTGATTATGCAGTTGGACAACATTTTTTCATGGTAATGTGCTTTTCATTTAGTTTTCTTTGGTCATTGGGCTTTTGCATAGTGGACTACAGCATTTATATGCAACTGCTGTTATACAGACATACAATACTGTATTACTTGCTGTACTTACAGTATGGCAGTAAGTTGTGATTTTGTTTTATATGTTTTTTATTGCCAAAATGTTATTACCATTTACAATTAAAAAAATCTGTAACTACATGCCCTTCATGCTGTGTTCTCCATTTTTAAGTAGTGTCTGAAGTGTTTATATATTGACTAGCTGTGTGTATGATCTGAAAGCATTGTGTGATTTTAAAAACACCTTAAACGGTTTGGAGGCTTGTGTTTATTATCGACAGAAGAGTCTGTGGTTTTGTAAATGTAGTTTCAAGATGGAGAACATTTTTGAAAGTTTCAATAAATGTGTTTTAGCAATTGTGAAAAACTGTAATAACAGGCTTAATTCATATGTTTGCTTTCTTACCATTTACAACAGATATTTGCTCTTTAGACATTTTCAGGGCTGATTGGAATGGTCAAAATGTAATTAATATTTATTGGGGAAAAAGTAATCATATTGATCTTTCTGTTAATAAGATGGTTAACTGTCATGGCGATACATTCATGGCCCAAAAATGTTATGTCTCAAATTTTTTTATGATAGTACCAAGTTGTCGTTTTCGGGTACATCTCGAAGGGACGGAAATCAAGAGAGGGAGAAACTATTAGCAACTGAAAAACCTGTATTTGATAAAACAGCTCACAGTGACTGACCACTAAGAGGAATCCATGCATGCGCACATTGGTAAGAGCTGCCATCACCAACTGAAAAACAATGACAGAAACAAAGACGGCCATTACTGATCCAATTTCATAAGAAATGCTAATATTCACTATAATCATAACTACTATTATGAATACCAACTGGTTGTTGTGGACACATCACTGAATGTCAAATTCAAGCTGGCACTGCTGACTCAGACAATAAAGAGCAGGAGGTCAGACTTTCTTACATCAGTGACAATAGTGAGCTTGTTGATGTAGGTGAGCTCAGTGTGCACCAACTCCCACAGCGCCTCCTGTTGGTGTCTCTGGGTCTTACACATCATCTGATTGGGCAAAGGCACACAAAGTGGTAGAGAAGAGGAGAAATAAAAACAGGCAGTTGAAAGAACCATACTGTGAGCATTCGTCATACGTCAATGACGTAGCCACCGTGACAAGCATTCTTCAAATGGTCAATTTAGATACCTCGTTGTTGTGTACAATTTCAGTCCAGTTATTCTCCAGTCTTGCTTCGGTCCCGTGTTCCCCCCAGGTCCAGTTCAGAGACACTGGTACAAGGAACTCTTCCAGAACCTGCTTCAGAGAATCCAACTGCTCCTTCTCCTGATTGGAAGATTGAGAGGGGAAGATGGGACAGAGTTTACGAGCAGATACGCTTGAGTGAACATTTGGAGTAGCTTTGGCAGTGTCAGTGCATGTGTGTATTAATGTGGGTAAAGAACACCGTTAAAGGAAATGGTTTTGCAAGCGGTGGCCACAGCAAATTGCTCTCTCCACATCCTTCCTGAGTGATTCTTCTCAAGTTTTGCATTTTGCCAGAGTCCTTGTCACTACTGGTAGCCAGAGGCGGCAATTCAAGTTGCACAGGGAGTGCAGCTCCTCCAGGATGGCCCATTCATATATGCTGTTGCACAGGGAGTGCGGCTCCTCCAGGATGGCCCATTCATATATGCTGTTGCACAGGGAGTGCGGCTCCTCCAGGATGGCCCATTCATATATGCTGTTGCACAGGGAGTGCGGCTCCTCCAGGATGGCCCATTCATATATGCTGTTGCAAAAAGGTTTGCTGTTTGGTATCGGGATGGAATCCTCGGACCCATCATCAGACCTTACCCTGGGTTCCTCCTGGTGCAGTGGGCCCTGGGTTCCTCCTGGTGCAGTGGGCCCTGGGTTCCTCCTGGTGCAGTGGGCCCTGGGTTCCTCCTGGTGCAGTGGGCCCTGGGTTCCTCCTGGTGCAGTGGGCCCTGGGTTCCTCCT
>JACXGK010004271.1:0-39173 GCA_016801125.1 Novumbra hubbsi | reverse complement strand
TTTCTGGTAAAATGCACAAGGGGTACTTTAAGGGTTAGGGTTAGCAGAGCAGGGCAACATTTAGATGGTCATACAATATCTGAAATTTTACATTAAGGGTACAAAGGAGTTAAGGGCTAAGGGAAAAAAGCATGAGCCTGGCATGGAACATGGCATGGAACTATCACAGCAACACATGGCAGACCCCTTGGATAAACAGATTTCAGCTAGTTTCTGCAAGCAACATATCTCATGAAAGGTCTCATCAAGAGTAAAACACTCTTGTTGTACAGTAGAACTGTTAAGCATTACCTTACTAGCAGCCGTTAGCTTAAGTTAGCTAAGAGATCGGTACAAGGTCAAGGCTTTAAAACAGCATCATGCGTTTTATGTCTCTTCACAATCTCACTAATCTCAGTGATTTTGGGGTTAGAATAAAGTTGAACAGCTGGTATATTGCCACATACGTATATTTAGTCTGACTCTGCAATCCTAAAAGTCTTTACTGTGACAAATTGGATTGAAATCTAACCAACCTGATTATCAAAGATAATGACGTTATCATGTCAGCTGGTTCTGGTACAAGCCATCAGTCACTGGGACAAGTCGGAAAAGTCTGTGTGTGCTCATACTCTACAACTCCAGACCAATTATAAAGAAATGTCCCTTTGGGCTAGAGCAAAGAGGAAGGGTACCCATGCAGTCAAATATTATAGATGCTCAGTGTTAAGGTTGTATTTGGATTGGTTTTACCCACTTAGGCCTACTGTTGTGACAGCTATTGTGAGTTATTGATGGGATGTCCGGATGTACTGACTAGAATCTTTGAATCTCGTTCAGCAAAATAAAATAATATTTTTATTATAGTCCTTTCGTTCATTCTTCTGGGGGGCATATTGTACAACATTTAATAGCCAATGCTGCATAGGTCCACTATTCCAAACAGATGTAGTTTAGTTTAAGTGGTTCTTCGGTAAATTTGTTTTGTCATGTTTCAGTTGCATACTTTAGCTCTATTGAATTGAGCAAATTGAGCTCAAATGTGGCCCTCTGGCAGTCGGGGGCACTTGTCAGGTCCTGGCTGGGGGCCCCTAGCCATCTTTGTGTGCCTGGGGCTCACAGTCAGGGCCAGCCAGTAGAGACTGTTTGGTGCTCCCCAATTGGGGACAGCTGCTGTCAGTTGTCCGTAATTAGGAAGCCTACTTAAGTTGCCTGTTTTCTTTCCAGTGGGTGGATGTTTGTAGCCTCTGTTTTTGGCCAGTTTATTGTTTGTTGTTTATCTTTCATTCAAGCTCTAAGTGGAATCCCCCCAAAAAGTATGGATTTTGCAACAGCTCTGCGCCTGTGTCCGAGTGCCTGGCCTACATGTGACAGCCAGGGTCGGCCCTAAGTGTAAGCTTAACACAATAAATAGATTTTTACGTTCAATCTTAACATTTCTCTCCGATAGGTAAATGTTGGAACGAATAAACATATAATCTTCCCTAATTGATCCATGGCTAAGACCAGAAGAAAGGTAGAGGTCAACTGGTGGAGGCTAGGATTTCTTTTCGGCCACAGCTACATCCGTGTTCCTCCTCTGCTCCTTCCAGATCAGATGCCTTTCATCCACTTCCTTCCCCTCACACTCCTCCTCTGTCTCTGAATGAGGATGCTGAAAGATGTGACTTCTTTATTAAGACCAACATTTGCCTCCGCCAGCAGAGGCCAGAAACACTGTTTCTCGATTTAACATTCCAAACAGCAGACCATCAAATGCAAACACATGGCATCTCTCGTGTGGCCAAGCACTTCCTCTTACCCTGACACACACATACACAAACACACACATCCTAGAGCATGCAGCAAGGCCGAGGAGGCAGTGCAGTGTCACCATGACAACTGGCAAGAATGTGGAGGCCATTATCAGCATGCGTGTCCACATCTCTGTCTCTGTTTCTCTGCTTTTGTTTCTATTGCTTCCTCTGGGTGTCTATGTCTCTTGGATGGATCCTTCGTAGCACTACACTGCCAGTAAGAGCTTAATAATGTCTGGATGCAATGGGTCTGTAAAAGACATGTAACTTGATGTGCGTTTAACTGTTGATTATTGTCTAATATGGTTTGAGCCAGTCTGTGTCTCTCACTACAGTGAACTCAACTCCTCAACACCTCAACACAACATTCCAAGACCAGAGCGGACAGCGCCCCATGACCAGAGAGAACAACGCCCCAAGACCAGAGCGGACAGCGCCCCATGACCAGAGAGAACAGAGCCCCATGACCAGAGAGAACAACGCCTCATGACCAGAGAGAACAACGCCTCATGACCAGAGAGAACAGAGCCCCATGACCAGAGAGGACAGCCCCCCAAGACCAGAGCGGACAGCGCCCCATGACCAGAGAGGACAGCGCCTCATAACCAGAGAGGACAGCGCCTCATGACCAGAGAGGACAGCGCCCCATGTCTAGAGAGGACAGCCCCCCAAGACCAGAGCGGACAGCACCCCATGTCCAGAGAGGACAGCGCCTCATGACCAGAGAGGACAGCGCCTCATGACCAGAGAGGACAGCGCCTCATGACCAGAGAGGACAGCGCCCCATGTCTAGAGAGGACAGCGCCTCATGACCAGAGAGGACAGCGCCCCATGTCCAGAGAGGACAGCGCCTCATGACTAAGCACGCAGTCAAGCAAACAAAGGAGTGGCTTCGGGATAACTCTGTGAATGTCTTTGAGTGGCCCAGCCTGAGCCCAGACTTGAACCTAATTGAACATCTTTCAAAAAATCTGAAAATGGCTGTGCACAGATGCTCCCCATCCAACCTGATGGAACTTGAGAGGTCATGCAAAGAATAATGGGAGAAACTGCCCGAAAATAGATGTGCCAAGCTTGTAGCATCATACTCAAAAATACTTGAGGCTGTAATTGCTGCCAAAGGTTCTTCAACAAAATATTGAGCAAAGGCTGTGAGTACTTATGTACATGTTCATATTTTTTGTTCTTAATTTTTGCAGATGTATAAAAAAATATATTATTTTTTACATTGTCATTACAGTATTGTGTGTAGACTTTTGAGAGAGAAATGTATTGAATCAATCTTGGCATACGGCTATAACATAACAACTTGTGGAAAAAGTGAAGCGCTTTGAATACTTTCCCGATGCAGTGTATAGGAGAAGTATTCACATCTTGCCCTTTGTGATTTGGAGCCTGGTGGCTCCCACCTGGTATCCCAGGTCAAACAGGTCCCTGATTAAAGGATGGCAATGCAAGAAATAAATGGGGCTGGCTTGAAGGTTCATATTTGAATACCCCTGGTATATAGTACCATAACCCAAGACTAAAGCAGTCACAGTCTTTGATGCGTACAGAACATGTCTTTTTGAACATGTGGGCTATTACAGGTCCAGAAATGGTTTCCCTGCTGCTGTGATAAAGATATACATATGTACCTGATGTTACAGAACCAGGAATCAGAGTGATATCAGTACTATGACATGTAGTTGATGTTCCATCCTGTCCAGATTATAAGGATGACTGAAGGCCACAAAAGGGGACCGTCACGCCAATATGTTAGGACTAAGGAGAAGGTTACTCTCAAAGCGTTACTTTTATATGCTCGGTTGGCCCAGTCGAGAAAGTCCTCTGATGAAACTTCGGACGAGTGGAGGCAGACAAAAATCTTCTAAAGAAAGTCATAAATCAGCTGGGAGATGGAGAGAGAACAACTCACACCACTGTTTGGTGTAATGCTTTGTAATGCTTCCCCGCCATATCCTGGCCAGACTGAAGAGCCTCAAGGAGCCTTTCTACAGGGTCCCCTCAACACCAGTCCCCTCATTCCCACGATCATTTAACGTCCGCTTTTTCTCAATTGCAGCGCTCAATCAATGAGACACTAGTGAACTCTGACCCCATTATCCCCCTGCTTTCAACCAGAACTGACGTTAACAAACAGTTAAGGGGCTGGGTAAAGGCGTCCTTTCCTTATAAATCTACAGAATGCAGACTCAATTTGTATTTTCAGAAATGTGTTTGAGGAGGAACTTACGTAACACGATGGCAGAACTCTCCAAGTGAAGAAGGTCCTGTGACATCACCCATGAATGGACTGTGAATGAATCTAGAGCAGTGTTTCCCAATACTTTTCCTTTTTGTCCTAGCACTCTTACACCTGATTCAAATGTTCCCCTATCACTAACTGAACATGTAACTGAACCTTCAAGTCATTAATTTGATTCAGGTGAGGACTAGGTCTAAAACAAAATTTATTTTTAAAATAATTACATTATTCTGTAGAGACTGAAGAGGATGGACTAGAGTTTCTTTTCTCAACCGTTGTAAGTTGTACATCTTCCATCTGAGATTGTGGGACAGAGACCTCAGAAATGTAAATGATACAGCCTAACTAACAGCTGAGCCCACAATCCCATAGGGGTCCTTTGCTTTTGTGCACATACTGAATGTATTCCTATATTGAATATTTGCACAGAAACAGGGAAAGCTGGTGAGCACCGTGACAGCAAATACAGTCTTGTTGTCTGTAAGCACCCTTTTTAGTGGAATGTGCAGAAGATGTGACACAGGAAAACTTAGTGATTTATCTGGAAGCATGATGAATAATAATAATACATAAAAGGTAAAAGCGCTAATATAATAATAATTCATAATGTGCTTTTCTGGGATGAAGCAGCAACATCCGAGGAGAGCGATTGGACAGCACGCAGACAAATGTAAAGTAAAGGACTCAGACATGACATTGGATGAAGGGGAAAGGGCAGGGGCTAGGGATAGGTTTGTTTGAACAGACGAGGCTTGAGGCAATGGATGAAGATGGTAACAGATTAAGAGTCACAGATAAATTGTGGAACTGAGTTCCAGAGTTCTTGAGCAGCCATAGAGAAATCCCTCTTTCCAAAGCTCCATAGCTTGGACCAGGAGATGATGAGGTGACAAACTGTAGCATAAGGCAGTGACCAAGAGGGTTGGCATTTAAGTAATAAGATCTGAGTAGTATGGTGGAGCAAGGGCTTCATAGGTGTGCAGAAGAATGTCATAATCAATGCGCTGTGATATAGCCATTGGGGAGCCAGTGGAGTTCCAGGAAGATAGGGGGGATGAAGAGTCATTTTTTATTAGTAACTAACCAGCTGAAGAGAAAGGTTTAGGATGTGGAAATGCATGAGGCCATTATTGTAGCAAAACTATTCGCAAATGCATCCCGCGATCCACAAATGTGTAGCCTATCATGATCCACAAATGTGTACAGAGATCTGTAAATGTGTAGACAAATCTGTAAATGCGTACATAAATCTGTATGTGTGTAGAGCAAAGCATGGCCTCTCAATTGCCTTTTTACAATTAAGCTATAATTTTCCCATGACAGAGATGTAATTTAGCGATTTGTTGTTGATGATCTGCAAATTGGTGTGACGATCTGCAAATGCGTGTGACGCCTGGCACGCGTGTTGAGATTTGTCTGTCTCAATAGCTATACAGTATAGAAGCTCATAGACTATATTAAAATAATTCCCTATTTGAGATAACGCATTCGTTAATTTTGTAGAAAATATCAATTGTAATCAAAAAGTTTCTTGCATTGGCCGGGAATCGAACCCGGGCCTCCCGCGTGGCAGGCGAGAATTCTACCACTGAACCACCAATGCTCAGATACAAAAATAGTCTCTATTTTTGCATCTGAGCTATAAACTAACCCTCTCTTATAAAAAAAACAGTGGACGCACACTACTGACTTGGAAAAAGAGAGGCTGAAGTCATTCCTGTCTGGTTTACCTGTCGCTCTGGCCAGTCCCGCCTGTGGTAGTGCGCATTGGTAAACTTGAGACCCATCAGGAATGCCACCATTTTAAAATATCCTACGACATCTCATATGACTTACTTATCATACATCAAGACATCCAGCAAAGTATTGATGCAGTTGTAATCCTTTTCGAGGTGCATCGAGTGAGCCAGGGGAAGAGAAGGGTACTGGTTACCAGCACGGCTTTGAGGCTCCTGGATGAGCTGTCAATGAAAAGGCGCTGGAAAAAGCTAGGAAACATTTTGAAAAGAAGCTGGAAAAAGTTTGTGACGCTTCCTCTGATCTGCGACATACACACGTTCATCCAAAATGTTTTAATGTTGAGCCTAGACGTAAAAATGACTTGGTGAGACTGATATCTCCAATAAAGTATTTAAGGATTTTATGGTTGGGGTAATATTGGTTTCTCTCCCCTGTATACATTTCTAAAAAGGTTACTCACAAGTTTACTCAGCACTGAATCAATCTGTAATGTTCTGGAAAATAGATACATTTCAAAATGTAATTGTCCTGTTCACAAAAGCAACGTTATTGGGGAATAATATACTTTAGAGGCATAAGCAATTAGAAAATAACCGATACTGCCAGAAGCAAAAATAACCAAAATATTGTTACATCATGGTGTTCTCACTGCCCATTATTATGAGTGATGTATGATGACTTGCTAGTTAACCTACCCCTCTGCTCTCCCCACCTCCCACTTGTAGTAGGGTGTAGATGTGCAAACTGTGAAGTCAGAGAATTTGAATATGATGGTCTCGGTTAAGTAAAAAAAAAGACAAACCAAGAGGCGATCCTGGGGTTAGGATGTTGCATCCTCTGGTGGTAAGATAAAGCAAATGCATTGGCTGTATCGACCACAACACTAGAATTACTATTATCAACAATAAGAAATGGACACCTCTATGGAATTTTTGTAACTTATATCGACTTTGGTAAATGTTTGTCTTCTGTGTTATGTGCTGTTGTATGATAAACAAATGTGTTTTTCTACTAAACACTAAGTAGAGAACGGACTCTGGCCTTAGCAAGGAACATCACGTTCGCCGTAGATACCTGCATAGTCCTGCATAATCATTGTATATTCAAAACACAGTATTTCTACTCCTTCACCATAAGTTAGAGAACAAATAGCTAAACATTTTGAGATAACGCATTCGTTAATTTTGTAGAAAATATCAATTGTAATCAAAAATTATCTTGCATTGGCCGGGAATCGAACCCGGGCCTCCCGCGTGGCAGGCGAGAATTCTACCACTGAACCACCAATGCTTTGATGAAAACCGTTATCTCACCATAGCTCATAACAGATATGTGACCCCAGAACGGTCCAGACAGAAAGAATGCTGGCGTGAGTGACAAAAGGGAAATATCTTTGAGTTCTTCCCCTTGTATGTGAAATGTTTGTGTACCGAGTTTGTGATGCTCTTGCTACCGAGATTAATATTTTTGTCAACTTTTTAGAGCCTTTAGACAATATTAACAAAGCGCTTGAAAGAGCAAAAAAAAGTTAAACGACAAGAGTAGGTCTTGACATTAGGCTTTCAGCAGTATTAATGACCATCATTAATAGTAAGTTAAACAGCTTCTGCAAAATGATATGAATGACACTTGGTATGGTTCACGTGACTGCAAATAGTTCCCCATAAGCAGCTATTTATTATCTATGTTGTCTTCTGATATCGCTTGTTGGTTTTTTAGTTTACAATTCCGTTTTCAAGTAGCTACTATGTTTGCAATTTCGCAATTTGGTTATTGTATTGTTGTCCTGGTAGCTTATATTTATTTTGTGTTTAAAGCATCCTGTTTCCATCCATGTCCTGGTGAGTTCATACATCTGTCAATATACCTGATTCAGAACTACCTAATAACTAAATAGCTAATGCATTGCAATGGATACTCTACTTACAGCAGTAGGCTACTCTTTTTGCAACATGAAAGATCAAATGATTATGTTTGGAGCTCAGGATTTCAAATTCTCGCTAAAACATATGTAATGTTAATGCTTTGATTTTGTGGCCAGATGCTATTTGCTAAACAGACAGAAAATGTTCTTTAATGAAATCAAAATCTTGTCCATGGCATTGTAGGATTTGGTTTTATAGGTGAAGCATCTTTTCAGTGATTTTATAAAGCATTCGGAAAATGGGATTGTGATTTAAACAAAACCATTCGTGGCGTCACATTATAAAAAGTAATTTGTACAACTTTGAAAGCTCTACTATGTCTACCTTTATTTTAGTAATTCAATTTGGCAGCAATGAGAATGAGACTTGTAAGTATCCTTACCATGAATTGATCTGTAAAATATGTCCTGTCTGTTCATGAAGTCCTGCTGATAAGGGTTATTTTATTAAACAAAACATCTGCTGTTGTTTTCAGAATTCTATACATTTTGTAATGATCATAACTGAACAACAAATCTCACCCATTACAGTGTACAGTGTTGACAATAGACTATTTCTGGTATATATTCGACTTGATAGTAATTAGTGCTCAATGTATGAATCTTCTTAAATTATATTATTCATGAATATAAAAAAATATCTATGCACACGTAATTCAACTTGTTTATTTGATAATGTTTAAATGTTTTATTTCTATAAAAAATATTAGGCATTAACAACAGCTTTTCTGACTGGTGGACTGAGTATGATGTTCATGCAAAATTTCGAAGTTATTAGAAATGAATGAATATTAACAGTTTAGTCTTTTCAACATATTAATAAATTGTTTTTGTATATTTAGTAATTAGTAGACAATACCTTTTTGTATCTGCAGTTTGTGAAAAGGGTAAGCAAGGTTATTATTTGTTTCAGGTTTTCGAAATGTTGATGAGAAATTTGGGAACAAAACGAATTGTAATGTACCTTGTTCATTGAAACCTAATATTCACAGTAGGTTTTGCTATACCTTCTAACAATATACATATTGAGTTTCAATCCAAAACACAACAAAATTATGTAGTATATTTTCAATTTGTGTATGTATATTGTATTTTACATAAAGATCTCATATTACTGTATTGATCCATAATTGTATACAATTAATTTGGCCAATTCTTTGATACTAATATTATTACTTGTATTTCTCAATTTCTTTCAGTTTCTAGCACATTTTAGCAGTACTATATATATAGGGGTTTACATTAAAACTGTGATGTCATTGAACAACCCCATGCCAAGATTAGATTGTAAAAAAAGCCCTATGAAGATTATTATGTAAACATATACTGTTGATTTATTTTTAATACATGGATGAAAAGAGCTTTTACCCAGTTTAATTCAGAAGAGACAATACTACCACTTGCATGAAAATCAAAATGTATTGCTATGCTTTCAGAACATACAATCATCTGCATTTTTCCCATGTTGATTCGTACAAGGAAGTGTACATTAAATATAGAAATTGAAGATATCAAGCAGTGCAGTTTTAACCAAACAGAAGCAACATTTTCATTCACATGGAGAACTGACTTCAAACTTCCTCAAATGCTAAACCTTTCTCGATCATCAGGTAATTCAGCATATTGCACATTTTCTAAACATCATGTCCAACTGCTGCAAACAGTTACACATTTCAATTAAACTGTTTTGTCTATTCATTTAATAACCAAATTCAGGCCTTCTACTGTTGAGTTGGCCCTCTACTGTTATTAACCTAAAGCATGCTATACATCTTTTAACTGCATGTATGTTGACTAACCCCTGGAAAACTGTTTTCTACTTAGATTGTGCCATCAACATCATGCTGCCAAATGATGAAAACTGCCAACTAAAGGCTTTAAAGAATTGTGTAGATAATTTTACTTTTTCAATGAGCATTGAAAAGACAGATAATCAGATAATGGCTGTTATTACTATAAATAATATCACAAACGACCCCTATGGACCATTGATATTTACGGTAGATAAAGCAGGTATTAAACAGAGACAAAATGAAAAGTTCCTAAAGTCTGTGGCTGAATTCAACAGAACATGTACAGGAAAGACAGAGAAAAACTGCAGTTTTTCCACCATCAAAAAGTAAGTCCACATTGTTTGAAGTGGCACATTTGTATGTCATCTCAGGTAGGGCAATGTTTGACAACTTATCGTTCTTATGGCTTGTGTTTTTTGCTTCAAAGCTGTTATTCTTTCATTTGAACAGAATTTTTAACCGTATTATCATGGAGGGACCTCGGACAGTTCAGCTTAACCAAATCAAAGGCTCAGTGACAGTCCTTCGAAACATTTCACACTCCTTTGGAATGGCACTGCCCTCCACCAATAATGTAAGCAACAAATGTGAGTGATGGACTGTGAGAGGTCTTAAAAGACACTCTTTGAGATGGTAACAGCATGTATCAATATCTCCCCATCCCCACCAGGCCACGATGGAGGTGAAGGATGACATTTGGTTAGAGATTCCTGTGAAGGCTTTGCATGTTTTCCCGGTAGACACGGCAGATCAAGTTAACCTGGGAGTGTTTTGGTTTAAGCATAACACGCTGTTCCCGGTAAAACAAAACTGTAACCACTAATAACTTGGAGATTACTAATGAAACAGAACTTCACTCATCATGACATATTTCAGGAAATCTTCAGCCAAAGCACCGAAAAACACCAGTGTTACTTCCTTATTTGAGATGTGGTGACACAAAATTTGTACAAACATAGCAATGTTTTTACTGCACATTTGAAATGAATCCTTAAACAAAGTGCTTCTTGGTAGCCTGCCATAGAAATGTAAAACATTTACACAAATTTTGATTTCGCTTTTAAGGAGGCGATTGGTCCTTGCTAAAGTTTGTCATGAACTTGTTTCTTCAGATAGAATGTACAGTATGTCATTATTCCTGATTGTTTACTAGATGACGGAGAACAACTCAAAGCTCCTCAACCACCGTGTGGTTGCCATCGAAGTGGGCCAGGACATTTCAGGCCTCAGCGATAGTTTAAAGGTCATCTTTCTCTTCCAGAACGCGTCACTGGTTAGTGAATGCGTCCTGACATCATAGTTGACCTTCATTTGCATTTGAATCGTTTAGCAGACCCCTGTAACCCAGAGGGATTTACATTTATCCAGAGTTACCTTCAGAGTATTCGTTTTGTTATTTGTTTCATTTCATACTTTTTCATGTCTGCAGTCAAAATATTCCGTTACAACGCTAATAATTTATGTTTATGAAATGGTATATAATATGTGTAAATATGGTTTGGAGTATCAGTGGGTACTAACCAGATTCAATTTTTTTCTGATAGGAAAACAAAACACTGACATGTGTGTTCTGGGATGTTACAAATGGTAGTATATATGTATTTAGTTTGAAAAATGACACATTATATAAACAGATTATTCAATGAGTATTGAATTTTTCACTGTATATCTTTGTTTTACAGTTAATGCTGGACATTGGAATTCCTCTGGATGTGTCACTGAGACAAAGGAAAATGGAACATTATGCTCTTGTAATCACCTTTCATTTTTTGCTGTACTTTTGGTGAGAAATTATTATTATTATTTTAACTTTATAAAATGTTTGCCACCCGTTATTTATTTTCAATGGTTTAAGTAAATTGGAGCAAAGTGTAAAGTGTAAATCTTGCCCATGATTATGAAACACATGTTAGGAACTGTGGATCTTTCTCAGAGCTCACTTCTTCCAGGAGGGGTGATGTTTGATTAGTGGATTGATACTTGACTAGAGATTTTGTGATGGATGAGGCCTCGGCGTAATACTTGACCTAGGGAGGGATAAGATTTGAAATGAAGGGGTGATGCTTCACCACAGGAAAGATGAGCTCTGAGGATGTGGAATGATACGATTCACATAATGTATTAAATACTAACCCTGTGTGTATTGTGAACTGCAGGGTCCGGGAAATGTGTCTGCTGTGAGTTTCCCAGTTGCCAGCCTGACCTCTTTCTCCGTACGGTTGCTGACATTTTTGTCCAGGGTGGGCTGTGGAATATCCCTCTGTTTCCTGTGTCTGGCCGTCCTCATCCACCTGAGGTCAAATTCTACCAACATATAGCACTTATGTTAATGCCGCACGAAAAACACCTAGCTACCAAAATGCTACTAAGCCAGAACATCCTGATCGAAAATGCATTGTGTTCTAAATACCATTTTGTCTGAAACTTCTAGGTAATGTAACCCAAAGAGTTAGCAGAAGTGGAAGAAAGCAAGAGAGGAACTTTCATAACAATGACAGGGCTTTTGATTTTCACATGCAATGTAATTCTCTCCTTTCTCCAGAAGGGGTAGATCCATTGACTCCATAAACATCCACATCAACCTGTGCGTGTCACTGTTGTTCCTCAATCTGACCTTCCTGATTAACGACAGCCTGGCCTCGCTGGGTATCCATTGGTTGTGTGTTGTCACGGCAGCAGCCACGCACTACTCCCTTCTATGCACCCTCACATGGTTCTCCCTGGAAGGCTTTCACCTCTACCTGCTTATCATCCAGGTCTTCAACATCCATTTCCACAGATACCTCCTCAAACTGGGCCTGGTAGGGTGGGGTGAGTGTCAATCCCAGGACAAGCATGAAGGCATGGCCTGATTGGTCGAAAGGGAAATGTACCGAACAAAAATATAAACTCAACATGTAAAGGTCTTTATTTTGCAGAGAATTCTTTCTAGTATGAAATCTGTAGATTAGGCAGGATGTTAACATTTATTTAAAAGTCCACACTTGTAATATTTGTGTTGATCTCCTAGGAAAAACTGAAGCATAAATGATTAGAAGACATCTGCATAAGTCAGTGTCATAAAAACACAAGATCTCCTCAACACAATCTTGAAAGTGCACATTTCTGTATTTCTGCAATCTGTCTTGGTCTGTACATAAAATACCACAAGTTCCAGAATTCAAAGGTGGATACCGACTCCCTAATAAAATGGTGATCGGATAAATTATTCTTAGAAAGAATAAAAAACACTTAAAAACCATAGCTATATTTCAGACACCACGTTGACCAGGCCCACGTGGTGTTGGTGGAAGTTACAGGCCTAAGGTGAAAAATGCTGTTTGGGGTTTTGTTTGCTTAGTGGTACTGCCTGCCAGGCACCCATAAATAACAACAACGGATCTCACAGAGGAACAGCACATTCTTGTTTACCGTGCAAATATAACATACCAACAAATAATAACATTAACAAATATTTACCAGTAGAAATAACTTCCAAATGAAATCATTTCCGTTTGACAAGCTAATTCTATGCCTCATTAACACACATTTTCTGGTAAAAATAAGAATTAAACTTTCTACTTAATCTTTTTGTTTTATGAAATATATTTTATGGCACAAACACAAAATGAACACACTTTTATCAGTAGAAATACCTAAGAATTCATGCTTTCTCAACTCTCTTCTGAATCTGGTTGTTCTATGAAGGACACTACCATTTGTACATAATGTTCAGACAGTTGAAGTGATTTGAGTGATTGGTGACTCTCCAGCTTTTAGCAAAATCTTTGTTCTTGCCAGGTGTTATCTCTTATCTCAGCTACTCAAATGAAAATTTCCTTTTTTTCTTTCAGGTATACCTGGCTTCATAGTTATCATAATTGCCGCTTGTGGCAAATATGGAGAATATATTATAGATCTAAATGATGGTGGAGTTGTTAAAATGTGAGTACTGTAATATCATGATGATAATAACTGTGCGTCTACACCCTTGTCTACATATATATATGAACACACCACTGGGTCTGTGACTCTCCCCCTTCCTACCTCTGTCTGCCTGAAGGTGCTGGCTGACAGACTCTGCTTTGACCACAGTGTCCTATTCATACTTCGTACTGACGTGTGCAGTGAACGTACTGTGCTTTGGCACTGTGACGGTGAAAGTGGTGAGAGCTCACCGCCAAACTCCAGTCCAGGGGGAAAGGAATATGAGGGGGACCGTGCTCAGTCTGCTGGGTTTGGCCTGGCTCCTGGGGATCTCCTGGGGGGTCCTCCTCTTCCAATTTGGCCCCTTGACAGAGACGGCCTTCTACATTTTCTGCACTGTCAACTCTCTCCATGGTGAGATAAGTTACAGCCATTATTCTCAGGTTTTCATCAGGTACACACATTAAAAGGTATTACAACCCTAACCCTAAACCAATCTACAGAATAAGGCAACAGGTACAGCCAAGAATTGTTTTTACAGCCAAACTTATATGAGATATGAGAGTCAGGATGCAGCATTCTTGCTTGAGTTTATTGTCCTGAAAAGAATGGTGAATAAGGAGTGAAACTACAACATTACACACAAACGCAACAGTTAATATACAGCTTGCACAACATGTTCACAATCACATCATGCTGCTTAACTGCTATCTACAAATGTGTTATTTTACATATATTTTCTGATTACTTAAGTTTTTTGTTTTTAAATAACCAATAAGGCAATCTTCCACACAGCAGGCAAGATAAACAAGGTTGCTCATTTACACAAACTGTGTCAGAAAACAATCTGCACAAAATACGTAGATATTGAAAGATGTACGTGTCACGTAAACTAACACAAGACACAAAAACGAGGACCTCTTCTGGTTGTCACAAAACATCTTAGCATGGAGCAAACGTTCTTGACGATAAAACATTCTGCTTCTTTTCAGCATATCAAAGCCTGCTACCCGCTAATTCTATAGAAATGGCCAGCAGGTGTCACAGACGACAAACAAGAGTAGCATTACATTTATAGAACATTTACAGAAAATGTACCGAATAAAATTATTTGGGATATCTCAGTGTACACAGTTGGATCATTAACTAGTAAGGGGAGGTGGCATCTCACCAATCAGGTGCTGCCAAGATGAGGGCTGCCCCTCAATACGGTTAGTTATACCAATCAGTTAACAGGTGCACTGCATTGCTCTGGTCTGTGTTGAAGGGTGGCTTAAAAGAAGATGTAACTAAGAAATTACAAAAAGGGACTAAGCTGCAGTATAGGGCAAGGTTTTGTGGTTAAATCATGTCCTGGGTGAGGCATTGATACCAGATAAACACCCCGGCAAGGCTTCTCCACTGAGTGTTGTTATTGGATACAAGGAAGATAAACCTTAACATTTTACTAGAGTGGCTATTGTAATCAGCTTGCTTTTTATAACATACAGGCCTCTTTGTATTTCTACGCTACTGGACCTTAACTCGACCAGACAAAGCACCTGTCTCCATGGCAACCACTGCAGCTTCTTCAACAGGGATATATCCAGCTAGTATAAATACCCGTTAGAGGTCGTTCTAACTGACGGACATGGCTTGGAGCTTGTAATGGTGGTACTACTGTTTCTTTATATACTGTACATATTCTTTACAATTTAGTTTGTGTTTTTCTTTTTGTCCATTCATGTTAGCAATGTCCCATTTCTGTCATTAAACCACAAGAACACAATACTGAACGCATTAACTTGAATTTCACAGTAGAATCTACAACCCCAAAAAAGTTGGGACGCTGCATAAGATGCAAATGAAAACAGAATGTGCAAATCATGTATCCATACATTTAATTGAAAATAGTACAAAGACAACATATCAAATGTTAAAACGGAGAAATTGTAAAACATATGCCCATTTTGAAGTTGATGCCAGCAACATTTTAAGAAAATGATGGGACAGGGGCATGTTCACCACTGGGTTGCATCACCTCTTCTTTTAACAACATCTTGTAAGCGTTTGGGATGAGGAGACCAGTTGCTGTAGTTTTGAAAGTGAACTGTAATCCCAGTCTTGCTTGATAGAGGATTTTAGCGGCTCACTGTGGTCTCCTTGGTCGTATGTTTGGTTTTATAATGCAACAAAAGGACTTCAATGGGTGACAGGACTGCCGGCAAACCAGTTCAGCACCCAGACTTTACTATGAAGCCATGCTGTTGTAATACGTGTGGAATGAGGTTTTCATTGTCTCGCTGAAATTAGCAAGGCTTATTAGAAGCTGGATGGTCCCTTTCCTCTTCACACGTACTCTGTTCACAGACAACGGTTTTCAGATGTGTTCCTGAGCCCATGCAGACACCTCTACTACAGAATCCTGTCTGTTTTTAATGCAGTTCTTCTAATTCAGTGTTTGTAATGCCGTGCCTGAGGGCCGAAATCCAATGCTGGTTTTTTCGGCCTTGTCCCTCGCCTGCAGCGATTTCTCTGGGTTCTCTGAATCTTTTAATGATTTTATGTTGGGTACATGATGAGATCCCCAACCTCTTTGCAACTTTGCTTTGAGAAACGTTATATTTGTCTTTCACAAAGTGAAGAACTCATCCTCTCTGAGATGATATTTAAATACCTCATCATGTTAATGACCTGTTGCCAGTTAACCTTATTAGCTGTGAGATGTTCTACCAGGTTTATTTTATTTGCATTACACAACATTTCCTGTATTAGGTTGCCGCTGTCCCAACTTTTTTGAAACATAAGCAATATGAACGTAAACGTGTGGTTTTCCTATGAGATCTGTGTAGTTACTTATAAGTGCCATCAAGCAAATTAAACTCAAAATAGTATTTTTCTTTGTTTACTTGTAACTACTACAGCCATGCACAGGCATAGAACACCACATGAACATGATTAACGTTGGTGTTTCAAAAATAACTATTTAAAGTGTCTTTATCGTCTTTATTGTATTTTATGAAAAGACCAATACAGATAAAGTACTCCTTGTCTCCAAGAAAGTTGGAACACAATGTAAAATGTAAATAAAATTAGAACGCAATGTTGTGCAAATCATTTGAACCCTTTTATTTATAAAAAAGTACAAAAACTACATATCCAAGGTTGAAACTGAGACATTTGAATGTTTCTTGACAAATGAATGGTCACTTTGAAATTGATTCCAGCAACACATTTAATAAAAAAGATTTGTTGTTGTCTCTTTCCTTCTTCATTTCAATGTCACATAGTTTGAGACACAAGTGCACTGCAACCAGCGTTTCGCCCAGGATGGTTGACTGTGACTCTCATGGTGCCAAGAGAGCGGTTACTCTCTCACTTCCATGATCTCCGCTTGACTCTCCCAGCTGTTTTGATCTGTTGTGAATGCTGTGGGGCCTCTACGTTTAGATGAGAAGACTCTGCTAGCATGCACTGTAGCTGCGTACAATGTCAACCAGCTGTCTCCATTTGGGAAAGCGACTATGGGTTTGGGAGGGAGGGATGTTTGAGTGTTAAAAGCTAAATGCAAAATGTTTTACTTGGCAAAGACACTGCTTTTTTTACGTCCGTACATTGTTCAATATTATTTGTATGAACAATGTCCTTGTGGTGCAAATTGAATAGATTGAAATGTGTGAATGGCAGTTTTTATGTTTTTGTTGTTTTAACCAAAGGTGATCTTATTGGTGACACACTGTGGGAGTGGAAGGAATTTAACTCTCTGTTTGGGATGAATGGTGAATAGTTACTTTGTTCAATAAAAATATAAACAATACAAAAATATATGTATTGTTTTATATTGTTATTTATAAATTCTGTTAGTTGAAATATTTATTCTATATTTTTGGCTTATACTACTACTTTTTACTTCTACTACTGCGTAGATGACTCGTGTCATGTCATCAGAATTTCATTGCTCAGAACGCACTTATTTTGTGCATTTGACAAAAACAACTGAATTTGACTCTGACAGTGTATGGTTAGCATGTTTTGTGCTATGTTGCATTTTAGATACTTATGGTAAACGTTGTAGACATTTGAATGACTTGGGAGGATACTAAATATCGCTGGTTTGTAATCATTTTATGGATTGTAAATTAATTATTTTATTGATAGAAATAGCATTACTATATAAATATTGGTTTCAACCCCTGTTCAACTTCAATTACTTCAGTGGAGTAATTTGGAACCAGTGTCAACACCTTTGTTTGTAAATCTACTGGTAATTACACACACATAAAGAGGTCAAAGAAAACAGACCAGCTGTCCCTGAGTCCTGGATTGTGACACAGTAAATGAACTTCTGTGATTGAATGAGAAGAAGCAGCCTTTGAGGCATTGCTGTAGCCCCAGGGACACATGGTCTTCATATTGTACACAGTGACATACAAGCTGGCTACCTTTAGTTTGAACTGACATCGTATTTCTGCTCATGATACCATTTGTGTCTGGATGTATGTATTACTAGCCTGCACAAAAAAACTGCCTACTGGATTACATGTTGGCAAATGTTCTCTGAACACCGATGCTTTGTATATTGTGAGTGTAGGCTATACCTTTTGTACATTGTGCGTGTAGGCTATACCTTTTGTACATTGTGCATCCAGGCTATAGCTTTTGTATATTGTGCGTGTAGGCTATACCTTTTGTACATTGTGCATCCAGGCTATAGCTTTTGTACATTGTGCGTGTAGGCTATACCTTTTGTACATTGTGCATCCAGGCCATAGCTTTTGTACATTGTGCGTGTAGGCTATAACTTTTTTGCATTGTGCGTATAGGCTATACCTTTTGTACATTGTGAGTGTAGGCTATACCTTGGCTATAACTTTTTTGCATTGTGCGTATAGGCTATACCTTTTGTACATTGTGAGTGTAGGCTATACCTTGGCTATAACTTTTTTGCATTGTGCGTATAGGCTATACCTTTTGTACATTGTGAGTGTAGGCTATACCTTTTGTACATTGTGAGTGTAGGCTATACCTTTGCAATAATCATGCTAGAGTTGCAAAAACAAATAAAAGGAGGGACAGGAACAATTTTAGGGGGATGTGTTCCCAGTAAAAGTGGTTCAGTGTAGGGGATGTGTTCCCAGTAAAGGTGGTTCAGTGTAGGGGATGTGTTCCCAGTAAATGTGGTTCAGTGTAGGGGATGTGTTCCCAGTAAAGGTGGTTCAGTGTAGGGGATGTGTTCCCAGTAAATGTGGTTCAGTGTAGGGGATAAGTTCCCAGTAAAGGTGGTTCAGTGTAGGGGATGGGTTCCCAGTAAAGGTGGTTCAGTGTATGGGCAAGTGTTCACAGTGAAGGCGGATCAGTGTGATGGTTAAGCATAGGAGGATGCGTTCCCAGTGAGGTTGGTTTAGTGTAGGGGGATGCATTCCCATTGTTATACTAAGTATATCTTGTAATAACAAGATTTCCTTTCAGATGTACGTTATATGCTAAAGTTTAGCTATTTGTTTTAAGATTTTTCTGTGTACGTTTTCGAATATATTATTATTGAAATGCATGTCTATTTGGAAAATTACTACATTTGAATGTTCTACTGTGCTTTGGGGTCATTGAAATGCAGTGTGATGAGGCAGTACAAAAACAAACTACAAGCATTCTTTAGTTAGTGTTAAAACATTTTAATGAGTTTTTATTAAAAAAAAAACTACAAAATGTTGTACCACAAACATTACAGGACAAATAATGGCATGTATTCAAGGAATTCATGCAACAGGTGTTTTCATGGCAACATAGCAGAACTCTATTAGGTTCCTAGGCACTGGAACCCAAAACACCATTGGACTAAGCCCACATATAGAATTACTGTTCTAGTACATTTTGTCCTGTTTAATTTGTTCTCCCCAAATCAAACCTCACACCTCACCTAAAGGAAATGCAACAAGGACAGAGACAGAGCAAAGACGTTTATGAGTGCAGAGATAAGGAATTATTTGTTTGTTTCAATGTCAAGTTTGGTTCAATAGTTTAGAGAACTACTCCCAATTGTTCTGTGTGGGGCTGTAGATTTATAATTAATGAGTATGTAAAAGACTGTTCAGCTGTGCTCTCACAGCCCATAGTAGCATTGCCCAAGTTGGAAAAACTCTGACAGAGTAGAGGGGAGGATATTAGGAGTTCTTCATTTGTTGCAAACACAAATACTAGGTATAATATAACATACAATTCAATTCAGTAATCCATTATTTGACATGAACATTTTTCAGTGATGGTAATGTAATGGCTTGTGAAGAGGATAGTCTGTCTTTTCTTTCTTGGTGTTCCTATAGGCTGCTGTCTTTCCATAACCTCATTGAGTGAGGTGGTCTGTTGATGTCTCTAAATGTTCCAATGCTGTCCTAACAGTTTAACTGAGCTGTCACATTGTGTTGAATGTCTCAAATGAATCATTGTTAGGCTTCAATTCAACTCTCAAAATCTTCTGAATATATTTAGATGAGTTACTAACATTGAAATAAGTGTACCTCAACTAGCTATTCGTCACCAGCTAAACCTAACACCATAACACCATACTACTGGCAAGCAAAGATAGCTAAATAGGTTTTATAAAGAAAAATCCAGATTGTTTTGTTGACAAGTGGCTGGAGTATGCTTGCAGTCCAGGTTTATTAGCGGTCAACCTTTATTTGTGTTCTTAAATATACAGTACAAATATGCAAGTGAATTATACTATGAAAAGTTACATTTACATGTCTGCCTGCTATGCAAAATAGCAGTTTCATGTTAAATAGCATGCATATTGAGATCTCTGTGAAAACAACCCAGCATCAACAACGGATCTGAGTGAGCCATAAGAACAAAAATGTGATAAAACAATAGTTTAATCTCCAGAAAAACAGACGTTCAGTTCATAAGTCTTTTGTTGCAATTCTTTTTCAGCTTTAATTTGCTGCAGATATTTTATGAATTGTTAAACATACACTGCTCAACGGAAATATGAAGGGAACGCTTAAATCACACATCAGGTCTCAGTGAACTAATTATATAAAAATATGTACTGTGTAATTTATTGAGACCAAAAAGACGTAACAGCGGTTAATGGAAACCAAAATCACCAAAATATTGAGGTCTCCATTCAAACTTACACCGAAGTGAACAACAACAAATGCCAATGGAGCTGCACAGTGCTTGGCAGTGAGCACAGGTCCCACTAGAGAACGTCAGGCCCTCGTGCCTCCCTCATGGAGTCTGTTTCTGAAAGTTGTTTAAGAAACATGCACACCAGTAGCCCACTTGAAGTCATTTTATAGGGCTCTGACAGTGCTTCTACGGCCCTGTCCAGCTCTCCTTGTGTATCGGCCTATTTCCTGGTATCTCCTCCATACTCAGACTGTGCTGGGAGACACAGCAAACCGTCTTGTGACAGCGCGTATGGATGGGCCATCCTGGAGGAGCGGGACTACCTGTGCAACCTGAATGTGCTGCAGGTACCATCTCACGGTATCAGTAGTGACAAGGACACAATCAAAACCAGAGAGGAATCAGTCAGGAAGGATGAGGAGAGAGCAATTGTCTGTGGCCACCACCTGGAAAACCATTCTCTTTTTGGGAGTTGTCTTGCAGTTGCCTCTCTGTGCTTTAATTTGCACCAAAACAGGCGACAAAACAGGTGACATTTAATTGTTTATGCTTCCTAACTGGACAGATTGATATCTCTGAAGTTGAAATTACTTGGTGTTATACTGTGATTATTATGTGTTCCCTTAATTTTGTTAGCATCGTCTTTTAATGCATTTCATATATTTTGTCAGAAATGAATTCTTTGACCAATTTTCAATTTAGATGTTTCATATCTGTTGTTTTCTACCTTTGTTTACAACATTATTCTTGTGAGCACAAACTTTTCATTTAGAAAATGAAGGAGGTGGGTTGCCCTGGTAGTTTTTGTAGCTTTTGTACAATAATAAGATCAGTTAATTTGACTGTTGTAGAAGAGCTTCTGCGTAAATATTGCAATGAGGTTTTCACTGAATAGAGCCGTGAGGTGGAATTAAACATGCCAACTTTGGACCTTCTACAAGAAAATATGGATGAGTTATCAGGACTCCTTCCATTCCAAAATACTTGGATCAATGATTCCTCTCCATACATCCTTATCATGTTAATCTCATAAATAAATCACCTAGATGTCCAGTGATGAGCTGTAGCCTTTATTCCCCTGTGCCTGTCTCCATCCACATATCTGGACGAAAATGTCCACAACATTTCAGCCTTATCATCATTACACAGCATAAACATTTGTTAAGTGCATGCATTTCAAAAGAACGTCCCTAAACAATGCCTGTCATCTCCTACAAAACATATATACACACAAACACACACACACACACATACCACCCCCCCCACACACACGCCCATAGGAGACCACATGATGTCAAATAAATAGCAGTATATACAAGAGCTGAACCTACGTGTAGCAATAACTCAGGTCCCACACACAAACAAACACACACACACAAAATACAGGGTAGAGATGTGTTCAACTAAAAGCGTAGCCCTTTATGTCAACATGGGATAAATAATATAGAAACTGTGAATGTGGTTTGTATTGGTATATGGCACTGAATAAAAAGCCTCAGACATAAGAATTTCTCACTCTGGTCAAATCAAATAAATAGCTGAAACTAATGCCCTACCAAAACAACCTTCTCAAGAAGTGCTTACATAAGCAGTGGTGATATAATATATCTATGTATATATTTTGAGGTCCATCGCTAACTACAGTGTGCATAAATTGGATGAAATCCAAGTGTCACAAATGAATACACCCGGAAAGTCAGTCAAATTTCCAAATGTTGAGATGGGTTTAAATAAGGAGCTTCTTTAAATATAATCTTACTCTTATGCCAGAAGGCAGACGTTCAGCTATAACACACATGTTCTCTCTCTCTGTGTGCAAGAGCCATCTAGCTATGAACTAGCTAACCCACCAGCAGTATCTTCTAGTCTATAGCTGTTTAGCTGACTTCTCTTTCCCACTGATTAAAGATCTTTAAGCATCTGTGGATGTGTGGATCATGTTCTGCACATATTTACATTTAAGTCTCTTAGCAGACGCTCTTATCCGGAGCGAGTTAGATTAGTGAGCATTTTCACAACTTTCCGTACAGGCCACCGTAGGGAATCAAGTCTCCAAATGCCATGCACTAGCAACTAAGCTAAATGGGAGCCAAGTTTTTACTCTCTACCCTGCTCTTCTGTTAGAGAACATAGTACTCTAGCGAATGCTGAATGTTTAATCAAGTTAGATTAAAGTTGAATCAATGTCTGCAAGATCACAATGATGATACAGAATACAACATAGTAGCATTGTTATTGTAACTTTACCGAGTTATCTCCTGTGGCCAAAACACAACATCTTTTGGTTCCGTCTTTTCTAAAATTCTTTAACCATACATAATTTAAAACAACACCAATAGGCCACTTCAAAAAGGCATAAATATATATCCCCATGAAAAGATGGGGACAGTGGAATGTGAAGAATTACAGTATCATTCACCATTGACATTGAGAAATGTAAAGCAATCACTAAAATTCTTTGTGTAATTCATGGTGGAAGAAACGCAAAACGTAATCGACCCATGCGCAGACGCTTCTAGAACTTTATTCCAAGAGGAAAGTGTCTGGAAAAGAACAAATGGCAGGCAACTAAGGATCTCACCCTCCATCTGGGCTAATCCCTCATGGGAACCAAATAAAGAGCATTTGATTTATCAAAACATAACTTAAAAATAAGAAATAACAAGTGCAAACATCATGTAAAAAATACATTTTGGCAAGGCGTTAACCCACCTCACACCGGAACCTTGAAAACCTAAAACCACACAACATTAATAATGATTATCACAACATCACTAGTTTATTATATGTTTGTGTCTGACAGCAATCTAAACGAGGACCCACACTGTGACAGCCTGTCTCAATAAAGGACCTACACAATTGTAACAGTATGAGGGGAATGGCTTCATCTTTGTGATGTGAATTTTTTAACATTTTAAATCGTGCTTTTTTTTTACCATGTCTAACACCCTGACTAGACCGTTCATGTTGCGTGCGCAAGCATTGCAAACATATGTACAAGTTTGTGTTATTTAATCATTTAATCCAAGCTGCTTGTGCGGGTCAATGAGAACTGAGGCACTACAATAGAACTTGGTTATATTTGAGACACTCAACTACTTGCAAGTTCTACCTGTTCATTCTACTCATTTATTTTCACATCACATTAACCCACATAGGAAACTGCACGATAAACAACAAGAGATTATTCAAATTTTCAAAAATGACTAGTTCTCCCCTTAATTGGTTTATTGAATTAATCCTAAAGTAGAGAAACACTACTTTCACAGGGTCGACATTTGGATCATGCCATGAAAGGGACTATATTAATATATCATTTCAAGTAAATGGAAACAACAAGCCAATGTTTTTAGCTCAAATTTGCTGGTAAAAGCAAGCTATCTAAATCTCCATGAATATTTCATGCATCTTTCGTTCTGTCACCAAATAATGTAGTTGGTTAACACTTTGCCTGCATGTCATGACTGTGTCTGGTGGGGACAGACCACAACTTGTGTATAGTGGCACACGCAGACGCACGCTCGTGGCCGGTTTGGTCAAGGTGTAAATTCTGTCAACATAGGTTTTGTAGGTAAGCGAGTTTCCCGTTTACACAGTACACACAGAGGGCAAGGTTTCCATTACCATAGGAACAGCCTTCAGAACCCAATGGCAGGAAACCAAGAGAAAAGAACAAACGCCAACACCAAGGTCTCAGTAACAACTTCAGAGGCATATGGTATAACAGCTTTCTCTCTCTCATTCTCTCTCTCTCTCTCTCTCATCACCACCTCATTTATCCTCCCAGGGAAGTCTACTTTCTTTATCAGACAGATTCGGAATACAAGGCAAGGTCAGGGTTTGGGTTGTTATGTCTGCTACAAAAATAACAAAGACAAAAAAGATGAAAGACAAGTATTCCTTTGTTTCTCTGTGGAAGTACACCAGGTTATATCGGATGAGAGTCCAGTGACTAGTCTCTTCTCCCGACACGCCCACAGAATTAATGGACGATACCAAGGTCAGTTCTTGGACAGGAGGAAGCGGTTGTCTTACATACGTGTCTGTCAGATTGAGGTTATGGGTTGGAGCGAGCGCCACAATCATTATCATGCTGGAGAGCAGGGATGCAAGGTAGGGGTCCTTAATATCCTGCCCCCAAAATCAGGGCTATGCTGGGCACGTCCGTAGCCCCTAACAGTGACCAATGCTAGGAGCTGACATGAGGTACATGTAGAGGCAGGCATGTGGGTTGAGGTGCCGGAGAGCTGACTGACTCCTGCCAGATAAAACAAGGTTCAGAAGGACCCCCACACAAATCCAGTCCGCACAGCTTGCACCACTCCTCCACACCCACAGCAGAGGTCCTCCTCTTCCTCCTCCTGGGGGCTATGCATAGAGACAGCGAGAGATGCACAGTGCCACAATGTCCGCTCGTTACACCACAATGCACTTAGCCCCCCAGAGTGAGGGATTCTGGGAGTTGAAGTTCCCACGGGTAACCAGCCTTTGGCTCATCTACCGGAGACACCGGAGGCACTGTCAGGCCCTGCTTCACAAACTTCCCAACTTTAGGCTAGGTTGTCCCTATGACCCCACGGGAGAGCCCTGTCCCCACCCTATTTGGCATGAGGGTAGACGAGGCGTGGCGTGGGGTTCGAGGTGACTCCTGTAGAGAAAGGCGAATAGGAAAGGTGCCGGGCGCAGAGTGGGTGGTGGTGGTGAAGGTTGGGGGTTCTGCAATGCGCCCCAACGATCACTGGCTGGGGTAGGTGGGGTAGCGGGCAGGGGAATGTCGGCTATGAGCCAGGGGCACGGTAGCGTGTCGCGGCTCAGAGGGAAGCCGGGTGGCGAGCAGCTCGGCATCTGCGTCGGTCTGAGAACCGCCGAACATGTCACCTACAGAACAGAACAGGACAGAACACAAGAGACAGACGACAAAGAGTCATGTCTACAGGTGTAGCCTAGCCCGTTAGCGTCCGCATGATTCGCTGCACGCCAGAAGTCGCGCTGAACCGTTAATACGCTCCAAATTCAGACCAGCGTTCCTGCTCTAGCCCCTGTACGGCGTGGCTGAGGCGTTAGTCTAGGCTGAGGTTTACCGTGGCCTGGCTCCATGGCCCCCTGGGTGCCAGTGATGTGATGCCAGAAGGCGCTGCGTGGGAGGATGGCCGTGGGGGTGCACGGATAGGAGCCCGCCTCGGAACCTTTAGACATTAACTGACAGAGAGAAGAACGTGTTATATCGTCCCTATGGAGTCGTGGTGCGTGCGAGAGAGATAGAGCGTGCGAGTAGTAAGTGTGTCTTACTCTACTGTTCTTCTCCATTTCCATGAGAACCTTCTTGTGCTGCTCAGCGATGGCCAGGGTGGAGGAGTGGACTCTCTGGTAGATCTGCTCCCCCTCCCGCGTCTGGAATGTGTATAGGCCTTCTCCACTGTCGCACATCCTGGAATAAAGGACAATATACTAATCCTGTGTGGCTGAGGCAGAAGAGCAGGGAGTGGCTGCTCATGGCATACAGTACTGTCAAGTAATTTGATACCGCCTAGCCAGTTTAAAATTCAATTTCGGTGGCGCTTTTCAAGACCTTGCTTCACCCTTGTTTATTCTGGCCCAGGGCCGGCCATAGGCATAAGCAACACAAGCGTCCTCTTCGAGCCCCAATCCACCAGGTGGCCCCTAGACTGTTTGTGAGCCATGGACCACTACGGCAGAGGGGCCCCCAAATCTAATTTAGCTTAGGGCCCCCAAAAGGCTGGGGCCAGCACTGGGCCAAACCCATCAGTTTCTGACACCAATTAGATGGAACCCATTAGTTTCTGTTATCAATCAGATTGTTCTGTAGTTTTGGCGACCGGGGGGGTCCCAAGGAATCTGTTCAGATCTAGACTCCCCAAGGAGAAGAATATAGTGTTTGGCTGGAACAAGGAGTTACTTTAGCCAGGCAAACAGTGTCTAATAATACATACCAACCACCAGTAGGGGGCATTGTTGTTCCTTGCAACAGTACATCAGCCCTATCTTTGTCCTTTGAGGGGCACCCTGCAAGCGGACCGAATGCTGTCTTTATACGTTTATCAAAGCGCAGGAGATAAGAACGCCTCGCTCACCATTGATTATTCTGGAATCTATTCAATCAATCTCTTTATGAGACGAGGCGGGCCGATGCTCATGTCTGCTGCATTTGTGTGTGTGTGACTGAGTGTGTGTTTTTCATTGAGTGAGTTAGTTAATGTGTGTGTGTCAGGGTTGGGGTCAATTCCATTTAAATTCAAAAGCCAAACTGAATTTCATTGCACTTCCTGAATTGACTAGAATGAAATGAAATGGACCCCAACCCTGCTGTGTGTATGTGCTTATGGTCCTTCTGTGTTCTATTGAGAGACCAGCCAAGCCCCAAAAAAACCTGTTTAGGCACCTGCTTTTCCATAGCTATTGCATTCTTCCCTACATAACTCCCTCAGTGGATTGCTCCTTCATGTCAGCCTCACCTTCCAGCCTCAAAGGTAAAGCGTGTGGCATCCCGTCCGTAGCGTCTCAAGGAGCAGAGCGGCCAGGTGACCAGTTTGGTGCGGGGGTTGTGAATGTCCCACAGGTAGATATTCTCATGGGTGATCTGCATCATACACTCTCCATAGATGTCCAGATTGGGACAGGGGAGCAGGAACACGTTAAAACGCTCTGACAGGGACAAACAAAAGAACAGGATTAGTATCAGGATTGCAAGGCCACTCACATTTCATTTATAAAAGGATAACGTGTTTTAAATGTACTCATATAATTATTATTCCTATACAGTGCAGGAAGTATTCAAATGTTGTTGTTATTATATATTGATTTGTAATTTATGAAGTATATATTACTTGAAATGAACTGACACACGATATCCGATAAAAACAAATCAAAAACATAGTTTTTTTTAATGTTGACAATTTATTGAAAAAAGTCTCATGTACATAATTATTCAGAGCCTTTGTCAGGACACTCCAAATGAAACTCAGATGAACCCTTCATTCATTCATTCGATCATTCTTGAGATGTCTCTAGAACTTTGTTAGAGTCCAATGTGGCAAATTCTTCATTTACTGATGTTGACGGGCTTGTCTATACAATACAGGTAAACACCTGTTTATTACACTACTATTCAAAGGTTTGGGGTCATAAAATGTCATTTTGATTGATGAAAACATTCACGAAATTAGTTTGACTGATTAATATAGCTAAATAAATATACATGAATTGAAAAGATAAAAAATACATTTTATTATTGAAATAATAATTGTTCTTTAATGTTCTTTTTGACAAAGAATCCATGACTTTGTAGCAATTACAGCCTTGCAGACCTTGGCAATAGACATGTCAATTTGTTGAGGTAACCAAAAAAAGATTTCACCCACAAGTTGGATTGGCTTAATGGGCTCTTGTTACGTACCAAACGGTCAAGCGACCGCCACAACAGCTCAATGGGGTTGAGATCAGGTGACTGTATTGGATATTTCTTTGCAACTCTGCCAAGAAGGCCACAATCACAGAGTTGCCTTTACACAGTTGAAGTTGAGACTGGTGTTTTGCGGGTACTGTTTAACTCATCTTTCTATTCTGGTTAGAGCCAATCTGCTCTGTTTTGTGAAGGTAGTAGTACACAGCGTTGTACGAGATCTTCAGTTTCTTGGCAATTGCTTGAATGGAATAGCCTTGATTTCTCTGGGAAAAGTTTGTTATGACAAGTTTCAGAAGAAACTGGCAATTTTGAGACTGTAATCTAACCCACAATTGCTGATGCTCCAGATACTCAAAGGTCTGTTTTATTTCTACTTTAATCGACACAACATAGATGTGTTGATTAAAGATATCAAGGCATAGATCTAGGGAAGGTTATGAAAAAATGCATGAAGCATTGAAAGCTCCTTTGGGCACCGTTTGCTACATCATTGTGAATTTGAAGTAGTTGGAAACCACCAAAACGCCTATTTAGTGGGCTGTACTGCCAAACAAAATAACATGGAGGTGAACTAGAACCCAGTGGGTACTCAAACAGAGCTTTAGCATTCTGTGAATCAAGCCTTAATGATCCTGTAGAGTGGCTGGACATAAGCCACCCTAGAGTAAAATACTCACTGGTCCAATAAAACCAGAATCAAACTTTTAGGACCAAATGCAAAGTGCTACATCTGGCCAAAGCAAGGTTTTCACCTGGCTAAACCTATCCCTACTGTGGAGAGGGATGCTTCTCAATGGAGGGACTGGAAGACGTGAGGTAATGATAAACAGAGCAAAATTCATAACGTTCTTTGAAGAAAACCGGACTTAAAACTGCAATGAAGATGTATTAATTTTTCAGCACAGCGGTGAAAGAAGCCAAAGCCCTGACTTAAAACCCATTAAATTAGAGAATTTGCACAAATCTAGGGCTGCAAAGCTGGTAGATGCATACCTATGTAATGTCCAAGCTGTGACCACTGCCAAAGACTCGTATAGAAAGTACTCGTCATTATGGGATTGTTTGAAGATTGATAGAAAAAAAAATACATGGAATTAATTATTAATTGAATCTATAAAAACGTCTTACAAATGTGGAAAGGGGACTTTCCAAATACAGGGTACAATAAAAACATTGAATAGTTCAGTTTGTTGTATAACGCATCCTGAAAAATGTTTGCTCCAAGGCAAGTGCCCACGGTATATTTGCAGGTTTCTAAACAACCCATTCAGTGACCCCTTGTGGATTGGGGCATTATCACCATGGAAGAGACCCAACAGAACCCTCTTCAAAGTCAACTAGGCCTACTTAACATTTAACTTAACACTAGTTTGGATGCAAACACTGGCAACAAATCGTAGTAAATAAATATGTAAACCAAAACTAATAATTTATGTTGAAAGCCTCATATCAGGCTTAATGTATTCATGTATGTTTAGTTAATGTGTGATTTAATTTTTTACAATCATGTAATTTATACATGGTATAAGGACATAGAGGTCCAGGTCCATTAAACTTAGCCTTCATTAGCCATTTAAAACTTAGCCTTCATTAGCCATTTAAAACTTAGCCTTCATTAGCCAATTAAAAATGTAAAAAGAATTCTAGGCATTGGTTTATTCGTTGAGCCGAACTCCATCCCTACAGGTTTTGAGCACTAATACACCAGCTGCTACACTGTAATGTTGTTTTGGGACAGCTGAGGTCTCTCGAGGAATACTTCACTGACCCAGGGCAGAACAAGGCAGCTCCTACTTGATTACATTTATTGTGATAATATTATATCACTGGAGTAGCTAGTTAGTTGTTAAGGATCAGTGTATGTTGCGTTGTATGTATGTAAGTGGCTGGCTCTGGCTAGTGTGGATATAATCGACAACTGCTGGATTACATGATCTACATCACAAAAATACCTCCTTGCAGTAGTTTGAACACTAAAATAAAAAGTGACAAATCTTCTTGGTAAGGTCACTCCCATTGAATGACACCGTCACTCCCAAATGGTCAACTAAGTTCGCAACATATTATAAAGAGACGTATACTTCAGAAAACATAATTGGCATCCAGTATGCGTCTTATTTAGAGTGCTTACCCAGGATCAGTTAGGGACTCAAGACCACAAGTAAGGGACAGACCCAGGGCAGACCCTACATTAGCACTCCTACAAGTAAGGGACAGACCCAGGGCAGACCCTACATTAGCACTCCTACACCACCAGGCAGACACCCACCTGTATGTTCACACTGAACGCCGGCCGCCAGCAGGTCCGGCTCGCCTAGACTTATGTCATTCAGGCGGGTCCCCAGGCATTCAATGGACAGGGTTTTGAACCACTCCTCTGCTTCTAGCTCTGGATGTAGACCAATGGGATGCAAAAAAAGGGTTAAATAAACCAAAGACCCTTCGAGCGCCAGAACGTCGCAACAAAACATATGTTGTGAAATGGGTGTGGACTACCTGATTCACAGGTGAACGTGCGGGAGGTGTCATCGGTAAAGACGATGGCTACCGCCTGGCGCTTTGTGTCCCTCGGGAGCCGCGTGATGTTCTTCACGTTGCTGATCTCTGTCACCTAGGAAACGGGGGAGGTTGAGAGGTCAGGCAAACACAGAGAGTAGTCTGAAAGGTCAGACAAGCTGTCTAGATCCTCTATGATCGGCTGCCGGTTGGTTGGATGCAGTTTCCAGCAAGGAAAGAGAGGCTAGGAAGTTTTGTAGAAAGGTGTGGTGGGGGAGGGGGTTTTAGAGGTCACCTTGCACTCACACACTTCAGAGGCCTAGATTTTGATTTCCACTGAGGGAGAGTGGCTGAGAGTGGGAGGCATGCTTTGATGCAAGCAATGTCTATACAACCTTGCACTCTGTAGCTGTACAGAGGGGATCAGAGAGCAACACACACACACACAGCAAGCATACCTATTCAGCCCACCAAAATGTAAGATTTGCTAAACAGAGTGGTGTCAAAAATACAGAGGAATTACTGATTTGATGTGTACTTTACTATTTCCAATAAATGTAACATTTACTTCACAGTTTAAGTTAAACTGTTGACTGTAAAATATGATTAAATGTATGGGTAAATGTGAGTCTGATTAATTAACTTTTAACTTTTACTTTATTGTCACTCAACTATATACGCAAATGCAACAGTGGTTGAAAGTCTTGAATGCAGTTCCAACAACATAGCAGTTTGACAAATACAATATACAAATTTGATTTACCATAAAAAGATAAATAAAAAAATATGTATTCTATTTAAACTTTATCTATGAGTACTTGAGATGGCAAATCTGGTTGGCTTAAAACCATAGAAAAAAGTATTGGTACCGACATTAAACATCGCAAACATTTATTTTACAGTTGACGCTACATTTAAGATGTTGGTGGGTTTACAAGGTACGTGGCCTTAATAAGTAAGCTTACCCTATACTATGCCCACCACATACAGACCACTTCAGTACTGACATTTCTTTACACAAAAATGTTCTCATTGAGGTTACCTTCGGACAGGCTCTGATGTACGCCGATTTTTCATCAGGGTATTTTTCCAGTCTGCGCGGGCCTTTACTGGAAGACTTCTTAAACACCAGCCAGCAGCGACGGTAAATCTGCACCAGAGAAAAACAACTGTTGTTTAACATATGTGCAACCAAACACCATAAAGCAATGGTAACATATCAACCCCATTCAGGCATAAAGGTATACGACATAACAATCTTCTGCTATTGAACGCAGATGCCCAGTGGTTGTCCTGGACTCACCTGATCAATGAACCATCATTAGAAAATACAATAACAGTCAGTAATAAACAGCATTGTTTAGCAATGACTATAAGAGAGAAAAGCAAGACAGGAAGACGTACAAAATGTGCGCCAGGCACAACGTCATCAGTCAAACATTATACACGCAAGAGCATTTTATTATGCATATGATATTAAGTCAAGAGACAGTCATAAAGACACAAACTCCCCTGGCTGAATAATGAGAAATACATTGGAGAAATGCAAACAGGCACACAGAAGAACATACAAACACATGCACACAGACACAAACACAAACACAAGCCAATAAGATACATATTGCTTTAGCAGCGTTTATCCCCCTTGTCTCGGCGATAAAAAGCAAGGCCTTCATTTTATTGATGTTCCAATGTCATTCTGAAGGAAACCTCCTGTTGCCAGGGCAACCTCAGGAACGGTAGAGAACGAGATGGAGCAGCCAGGAGCAGCCGTACCTAAACTATTCCCTACATTCACCCTTTAACCCATCGGATCGCCTCTCCGAGGGCCCCATGAGCCAGGAACTAGAGCGTGGGACATTGAAAGGGTTGAAGCGCACATTTGATACATTGAATCCAGTTCCAATGGATCAAGAAGCCAAATGAAGTGACAATGTCTCACTGTGGTTCACAGAGACACTTTTCATTGTTACAGAGATATCAAGAGCAATTAAAGATGCAATTGTATTTTTTGGAGAGAGATTAAACAAGAGCGCCATCAACAAAAGGCTGCCCGTGCCGCTCAAACGGAGACACAGTAAACTGAAGTGTTGCTCAGATGTGTTTTTAATCAAGAGAAAGGGACAAATACAAAGACGCGGCCTTGGCAGCGCTACAGCTGTTTTTCTGGATGATACTAGCGGTTTTAGCACTTAGCTACTGTCGGTGGGATGAAAAAACACTCCCATCAGTGGGATAGCTGACGGTATGGTGAGAACTGGTGTATTAATGCCTTCATTACACTTGCCAGTCCATCATGTCACAAGGATATTAAGCTAATTAACAGAGATCTACCTCTGTATATCTACAATCTAGCTCCTGATTCTCCAGATGCTTTTCTAAATCAATTTCCTGACCCCACTGAGTCCAGGAGGCTCGAGAACCTGCAAAACTGACTAACTAAACTCGTCAGGTAAGTGAGCGCAACCTTGTATTGAGCTACGTGACTTTTTGGTCGGAAGATCAGTGCAGAAAAAGCTGAATGATTTTGCATGCGTCTTATATGGATTTCTCTACTGCTATTTAATCAGATGAGTCAGCTGCCTTGTGATAAAAGCTGGTTGCAATCTTCAAATGTACTTTTAGCAAGGAGTGAGATGGGACAGGGCTCACAGTTACTGGACACGGGTTCAGGTTTAAGATTAAGATTCAAGTTAGGTAAATAAAAAATTATAAATTGAATGGAGAGTGAAAAAGGGGTCTGGGCTGTGTGATCCACAATTGAGTAACTGTGGGGACCAGACCTCAGACAGACATCACTCCCCAAAAGGTTTTTGTCCAGGCTCCACTATGGAAAATACTATTTCCGATGCAGGGTTTAAGAAAAAAAAGTTAAAAAAATTATACATGTTAGGGTTAGGCATTACGACTTGATGGTGTTTAGGCATAAAAGTTAGGTAATTGAGATACAGGTTTTAGTAAGGATTAGGTTTAGGACATTTTCCAAAAAAAACTGTGAATATGCATCCATGGGCATGAATGTTGTGTTCCCAAACTCCCGTATTAACTCAAATAGTCAGGAAAATTCACACTTGTTGGGGCATTTTCTCACCATCATGAGGGGAAAAGCTATATTTAGGTTAGAATTAGTGTTCGGATTAGGTTTAGAGTAAAAACCAGGGGTTGGCATTCAAATTCAGGGTTAGATTCAAACTGGAAGCTAACAGTAAATGCCTGAAGTGTGTGTATGTATGTTGGCTAGCTAGCTGTCTACCATCACATCCCTTCTCCCCACCCACCCTTCATCCTGGTCCACAGCTCCACTGTTCAAAGTAATCAGGCCTTGCCAGACAAACTCGCTGTGAAGCCTGGCAATTAAGCTAGAGGGAGGAAGAACGGCAACACGGCAGGGGGGCAAGAGGGGAAGTCAGAGGTATCTAAGGAGAGACGGAGGGCAGTGGGAACAGTACGTTCTGCTCAGAGATCCTGGTTAGAGGGCCATTGGTTCACCTAATGAGGAAGTGACGGGTTTTGAAATGTTCAGAACTGAGTTGAACAGTCAAATGCTGTATGAGTCTTTGTCTATAAACTCGAAAGCAATCGAACAACCAAGAATCAAACGTGATGCTGCCTACGCTCTCTTTTAACTCTGGTTTTGGCTAAATGTGTAGATGCTCGCGTGTCAGACTCGAACACCACAGCCCTAACCAGGCAAATTAAGAATTTGGACCGGGCCTACGGAACCTGGGTTGTCATGTCGTCATTTATGTACAAGTGTGCTGCCTTCAGGAGATCAAACCTCACAGCCAATCTATCCCAAGCATGTGGGCGGGATGGATACAGGTGGACGCCCATGAATGCCTAATCTAAATATCAAGTTGCATGCACGCGAGAAGGCTGTAATAGCAGCGACACAGGAAACAAATCCTACTGGGCCCCCAAGCTACTCCGCTACCTAACCCACCTCGGCTGTCACCAATTTTGAGGGTCTTTTTCCCCCAGAAAAGAGAAGCCATGCTCCCTGCCCTGTCAACCCAGGCCTAATGCATGTTAAACAGGCTGACCCAAGCAGCCATCCAGCCAGTCTGGAAAGCAAAGGCCCTGTCAGCTCCTCTGTAGTTGGGAAGGATTCGTACCACAACAGACAGACAGACAAAGAAGGAGAGACAGATTGAAAGGGAAAGAGACCGATTGTCCTGTTGCTAATGCCGAGTCCCCCTCTATCACCTTTATCTGTTGATAGCGGAGGGGCCCGTACAAATGTGATTCGCGGAGATGGCCTCCCATTGTGTACACAGCGGTTCTCGTTCCGATAGACGCGCTGCAGATACGTGTCTGGTTTTGTGGAGAGTTGAGCCGTGAGAACGGTACTCGTCGTACTGAATGGAGCAGGACTGATTCATGGACAGCCTCCCTCACCGGGCTCCCACTCCCCACGTCACAGCTCAAAATCCTCCCGCTCAATCTCAAGTTTGATCTCTGTTAGTTATTGTCATATTGAAAAGCCCTCTCATTTCACCTAGTCTTCTTTGCTCAACCCTCCGAAAGAAAAAAAAGCTTCTCTGAACAGCGAGAAGGTATTGTATTTTGCAGAGCGATATTCCAGGCAGGTAGACATGGATCCCTTGTTTGCATGGCTCTCTCCCCTGAGCTGGAGCTAATCCCCTGTAAACAAACAGGGAGGTGTGGGATGAGAGAGTGTGACAGTAAGAGGGAGAAAAAGACAAGATGAGGGGAGAGAAAGAGAAAAATTGGGGGGATACGGAAAGAAAGAGTAACTGTAAATAATAATAAAAGAGCGTATTACAATGTTACCTTGGCCCACAGAGCAGAATACATGATTGATCTGACTATATACATGATCACGGCCTCTCGATAGAGATTGGCTGCATACAGGATATGTACACAGAAAATATGACCAGATACTTCTCTAAGGTCATACAGATCCACAAACTATTGGAATTCACAGCAGCAATATTAGTGACCTGTTGCTATGAGAAACACGCAACCAGTGGAGCAAAAAACACCACAGCAAACAAACCCCACCCCCCTGGTCGATACATATCTGAATTATTTGCAGATTGCAGATTGCAGATTGCTACAATACTGTGCTAATACTGTGTATTTGTGTGTAATGGTAACTCACTTTTTTTTTTACTTCCATATTTGTGATTTTGCTTCACTTGCTTGGAAATGTAAAAGTAATGTTTCCCATGCCAATACGGCCCTTGAAACAGAGAGAGAGAAAGAGAATGAGAGAGAGAGAGGGAGGGTGTGAGCGACTCAGAGGCGGGACATTAATTAGTAGGGCATGAGTAAGGAACTATTGATCTCCTATCTCCCCTGTGTGGCCGATAACAGAATGTGAAAAGGCAAGTCACACACTTAAGGATAGTGGGATCCGGCTCAGCATTCCTTCAAGGGTTATCAGTGATCAATACGGCAGCCATTACACCCCTTTAAGAATCCTTTCACGGAGAGATATCGGAGTTCTTGTTGAGAATGATCGGAAACACAAGCAATCCATACAGTTCATGCATTAGACCCACAGACATACAAATAGAGCTAAAAGTACAACAAACTCTGTCAATCAGCTTTTAACCGAACTACAACGCCGGCTCCATTTCTATGCACCACTAGAGTATCTGCCTGTATGTCGGTCCTGCTACTGTACTTAAACTAATTGGCTCCACCCTTGTTCTCCTTCCCGTTCCTGGCGTACTGCTCCACCCCTAAGGGGCCAGCACTAGAGACAGTTAGCCTACATTAGTCTCCCTAGCTCCCTGGAGGCCCCGGCTGTCAAAGCGAACTAGCTTGGCCCACACTAGTTTGACTTGAATCTGAAAGAATTGTCTGAACTTGAAAATACAATGTTTTGAGGTTTCGCTAACAATTCTCCCCCACATCGCTGCCAGTTTGATGTGGTGAAAAAACAGAACCACAAATCAGTCTCGTGTCAGCCTTGATCCAGCTAGGGGCAATCTATGCATTGTGACGTCTGCTCTGTTTATACAATGGAGAGGTTATGATTATAGAAACATCCAAAGGTTATTTGTGAGCTCCCATTCTGTTATGCAACTGCCATGGTAATCAGTCTAGTAATTACTGGGTCATACCGACATTCCCCTGTAAACAGATGATGGAAGGTCAGAACAAGGAGAGATTAGGACAGAAACTAAGACAGTCTTCCAGGTTCCAAGGTTCTCCACAGTTCTCAATCCGAGGTGAATCAGTTGAATCCGCCTCCTTCAGGTTGGAGTTTGACATTGAACAAAGACATGTTTGTCTACACCCAATCTCCTTGGCCACTTCATTCCTCCCTAGGCAACCTTGGCTCGTCAAATCAGCTGATCCACCCCCCTTAATTGGGTGTCTTAAGATGTTCCTCACGGCCTGCTTATGAATCAGGACACAGTGAAGTGGTGGTGGGGGGGGGGGGGTTTAAGAGCAATTAAGGGCGCTCCTCAGAGCCACAGAGGCTGGAGGAGGCGAGGGCCTGCTTGCGCAGCGCCACCGCTCCGGACCGAGCGCTAACGGGAACGGAATGCTAAACAGCCTCGGATTAGCCCGATTCATCCGCTACGATTGAACACAACAGGAGGGAGAGACGGAGAAAGTGAGAGGAGGAAGAAAAAGAGCTAATTAGCCCCCAAAGAGGAGTGCGAGGGTGAACGGGTGGGTGGTGGCCGGGGGTTCATAGGAAAGAAAAAGCGATAACTGGGGGGTGGGGGCGGGGGGGGCGGAGAGAGGATGGGCGATGTCAGAGAAGTGCAGTGGACCGAAAACGCCTCTGCTAGGCTGCCGAGGAGAGACTGAGATGGCAAGGCCCCAGGAGGCAAGGCCCCAGGAGGCAAGGCCCCAGGAGGCAAGGCCCCGGGAGCTGTAGAGTGGCAGTACACTCGCAGGGCTTCGGCAGGAGAGGCAGGTGACTGTCTAGGTACATGTTTGACAGGGACAGGAGCCAGAGTGTGTTTGTGTGCTCGTTCTGGTCGGTGTGGACAGAGTAGGCTGGTGAACTGGGCTGCACGACAACCTGTTGTGTTTACACAGTGTTTAGGGATTAGGGTGTGCACATAATTAGTTCACATGTCTGTTTAACTGGGATGAGTATACATATTTTCCGAGCGGGAATCTGTGTAGGCATGTGTTGTTCCTACATCACCGTTGGTATGGATGTGTGATGTTAGAGAAAAAAATACTCCTCCTAAAACCCAGATAATGCATAAAATGGAATGGAAATTGTAAATCGAGTAAGGTGATGGTTTTCGGAAGTTTTTAACAAGGCCAGCTTTAGTGTCTAAGAGACAGGGCCGGTTGGGCTCCTGTCCCTCATGCTAGCATGACAACAGCTAACAGAACAGGGCTCTTATTGCTTTGATGCTAATGTGGACTCACACATGGCGTAACAGAATGAGCAGTAAAACGTCTGCAAACAACATTGGAGCAACATAAGCAGTAGTTTATGACATTGTGATGGTATCACGTGCGCTGTCATAATACCAAACAGCTGGGGGAAATCGACTTACAATTAGGAAGAACATATGTGAAATAATGAGAGAGCGATTGGGAGAGGAAACAAGAGAAAGACTGTGTGCTTTCTGTAAGAAGATGCAGAGAGAAGGTTGAAGACAACAGAAGGAGCTGATGAATTGGAGAAAGAAAACAAGGGTGAGATAATGAGACAGAACCTAAGGAAATTAAGGAGGGAAAAGAAGCCGTGACAAGATTGCAGGGTTGGGGGCAGAGAGAAAGCGAACAGAGCGATAGAAAGAAAAATACAGGCAGGGTGAAAGAGAGTGTAAACTACACTCAGGTAATCCACTGCTCATGTTCCCCAGGGAGCTATGTGTCACAACCCCCACGCTGCCACACTCACCACAATCTGGCTGAGTGCACACTTCCTAGAGACTCCATCAAAGGCCAAAGACGGAGGGAGAAAAAGAAGGCAAGGAAAAGAGCGAGACAAGCTTTACTACGGTGTGGGGGGAGGGTGGCTCTCCTCGGGTCAGAAACCCAAGACCCTGCATCCCGTAATAATTCCAGTCAGAGACAAGAACACACTTTCTTGCCAAACGAGACACCAGGATACAGAGATAAATGGTGCCGGAGGGACGAGTGAGGTTCAGAGAGGGGGATTGGGGAGGCTGCAGGAGGTACTGGGTGGAGGTAGGAAGTGATAGGAGAGTAAATGTGATTCGGGGCTACAAGAGAAGGATTCAACCGGAGGCTCTCTGAGGGATTATTCGACAACGCCCCAGAGCATCATGAACATGCATGCACACCACCATAAAAGATAGTGCGGCATACACCAGCACACCAGCAGGGAGAGAATGCAGTGGGTGTGTGTGAGTGTGTGTGTGTAGGTGTGATGTAAGTGTGTGCAGGCAGGAGGGCGTAGCGTATCAAATGGAGCCTAGAGGCGGATCCCAGCTGTAATTCCACAGTCTCCTAGAGGTGGGTACTGAGAGTTAAAGACTCCAGGATCTTAAGCACAACCAATTCGTAACCCTCTCAGAACATACATCCTTTTTTTTATTTCTTTTTCTCTGGGAAACAGGGAGCCGTTTTGGCTTGTAAGCACTACAAAACTACTGGCTGAGATGATATACAGCTCTGGGGTCTGGCCAATAACACGACTGTACGTTTTTCCTAAATGTATAAGTGAATACCTTTATTTGCTTAGTTGCAGGAATTTCGGTACAAACTTTATCATGTTTAGAGGAGATAAACAAAAACTATTATGAATCGCTCTGGACATGTTAAAATACGAAATTTGAAT
>JACXGK010004270.1:0-39236 GCA_016801125.1 Novumbra hubbsi | reverse complement strand
TAGTGTAGACCACCTCTCCCTTAGTGTCAAGGTGACTAGTGTAGACCACCTCTCCCTTAGTGTCAAGGTGACTAGTGTAGACCACCTCTCCCTTAGTGTCAAGGTGACTAGTGTAGACCACCTCTCCCTTAGTGTCAAGGTGACTAGTGTAGACCACCTCTCCCTTAGTGTCAAGGTGACTAGTGTAGACCACCTCTCCTTTAGTATCAAGGTGACTAGTGTAGACCACCTCTCTGAGCCCAAACCAAGTGCCGCTAGGTGCTCAATCTTTAACGTCCACTATAATCTTCAGGAGAGCAGGCGTCTGGAGATGGAGCTGCTGGACAGCACTGAGAAACTGGTGGAGGCTGAAAACCAGGTCATCAAACTGCAGAAGAACCTGGACAATATCCTCAAGGAAAAGGTAAAACAACCTTTATGTCCACTATAAATGAGCTGTTTTAATTTAATGTGTCTCTGAAAACATTGTTTTATGTCTCTTGTTCGCCAGAACATCACACCAGCTCCAAAATACATTACTTCAGGAAGTGTTAAATGTTTAACTGTTGGGATGTTGGTTATCAACTGTAAAACTAGAAGTAGGGAATATATTTTAGTACCTTGGTTGATCTATTCCCCGGTGTTTTCTTTCCCCAGTTTGGGGACCTGGACCCAGGGAGTGCTGAGTTCTTCCTACAAGAGGAGCGTATCAGAAAACTACACAGCAGCTATGAGGAGCAGTGCCGGGTAAGGCTCTCACTGGAACCACAGACAGACACTCACTGGAACCACAGACAGACACTCACTGGAACCACAGACAGACACTCACTGGAACCACAGACATACACTCACTGGAACCACAGACAGACTCTCACTGGAACCACAGACAGGCACTCTCATTGGAACAAATAAATCTAATAAACTGTTCATCCATCTACTATCGCTAATGGTTAACTCATTCAGACCAGATGCACTGCTAACTTACTTAAGTTGTTTGTTTTTAAATATTGTTTTGAGTGATTTCTATTTTTATGTCCCGCGGGCCAGGAGCTGCAAGATCGTATCGACGAGCTCCAGGCAGAGTTGAAGGAGTACCAGACCCTGGGTCGAACCTCGCAGTTTGGCCTTAAAGCCTCACTCTCGGAGGAGCTGGAAAGCAAGAGCCCCGGGATGGAGTCAGACCCTGGTACTAAGAAATAAAACACAGCACAGTCCTAGTTCATAAATTATTTCCTAAATAGTGCACTACTTTCAACTAATGCTCTGATGAGGAAACGTACTCCCCTTGAATAAAGGAATCTAGACAGGGACTTTGAGTAAGTAGAACTGGCCAACAGACAGGTGAGAAAGAGCCAAAGAACAACTAACAAGATCATGCTCTCTAGTTCCTCTGCCAATTAATGGGCTGCTTTGAGACTGCATTGATCTGGGAATAGTCACGAATCACCTCAAGTCACCTTAGTCATTACATGATCGAGATTAGCGATTCCAAAATGTGCCTCAATCAGATCTTCTAAAAACCCTCGGCTCTGTATAACTTAGAGAGAAGACAGGGTGAGTATATGGTTGCATTGTTAAGACACAGTCAGTGGAATGTACAGTACTACACGGAGAATGCCTCTGCATTGGCTGCTCTTTTGACGTCTATGAATCAGGTGACGTTAAAAACGCTGGCGTCATAAAACGCATTGGTCTGTCTTCAGGTATCGGCTCAGAGGAGGGACAGCCATTGTTCAACATAAGCCTGGAGGCTGAGATGATGCTGGAGCAGCTGAAGGAGAATCACCTGAGAGAGACGGCACAACTACAAGCTCAGCTGGAGAGCCAGGTAAGCGTTGGAAAAGCGTTGGTGTTTCATCACTTCCAGGGAGTTCGAGGACTTTGTCATACTTCATTTTGTTGCATTTCAGAGCTGGATGTATTTCTTTTAAAGAAACACACATTTCTCAAATGGACAAATTCAAGTTCCTAGTGAATATAACTTATATTCGGTTAAATTTACCAACTGCACATTCCTAGTCATACCTACCTTAGTTAAATGTACAAAAGCAAAAACTACACAGGAGTGCCTGCTAAATGACCAAAATGTAAAAATGCCATTTTAGATCAGTGAGCTTCACCAGGTGGAGGAACAAAGAGTCGACCTGGAAGCGCAGAAAGCAGCCTTGTCACAGCAGTACCAGGAGGAGATACAGACTCTTCAGGAGCAGATGTCCGGTGTCCAGCACCGGGCTCTGTTGCTCCAGGCCCAGCTAGAGCAGGTCAAGGAGGAGAGGTCTGGCCTAGAGCAGAGACAGGCTGAAGAGAGGGAGGAGTTGGAGCACCAGCAGGAAGAGGAGGTGAGTGTGTCTTTTTTGAATTCGGGTAGAATTAGAGCAAGACCGTGTCGGGCGTTCGATTCCAGCTGGGACAATGTGTATGAACGTGTACGCACTCCGGGATGTTTTCCTAAAGCACCTCCTAATGTGCATGGGGTTCTTAATTGCTCTGATAGTAATTATTTTTTGGGGAAAAGTGCCTTTTTAAATTGCTTAATTGTTTTTCAAGCTGCCCACTGAATATTGCGATCTGTTCTGCAGGTGAACAGCCTGAGGCAGGAGCTCTGTGATGCCCACACCCACGCTGCTGAGTTGGAGAACAAGTTGTCAGCTTTGGAGGCCCAACGAGTGGAGGCTGAACTGGGCTTAGATGCCGAGCTTCAGGAGTTGCGGAAGCTCCACGCCTTGGAGCTTAACACACTGGACATACAAAATGAAGAGCTCCTTAAGACCAGGCTGGAGGAGGAGAGGCAGAAGCATCAGGAGGAGAAGCTGGAGATGCAGAGGATTCTTTTGGAGGAGTGGGAGAGGGAGAAGGTGGATTTAGAGCAGAGCCACAAAGAGGAGGTGAAAGCAAGGTTAGAGGAAGTAAATGTCCGGTTCCAGGCAGAGAGAGGGGAGTTGGAGTTGAGGCGCAAGGAGGAGTGGGAAAAAGAAAAGGCCCAGCTGGATGAGCAGAATACAGAGTCACTTCAGACCCTATTAGAGGAAGAGATTTTGAGACTGGACAAGGAGCAGGAGGAGAGGGAGGCCAGGCTCACTGAACAGTGGGAGCTGGAACGAGCTCAGCTCCAGCAGTGCCAGGAGGAGGCCCTCCTTACCCGGTTAGCTGAAGAGATTCTGAAGCAGCAGGACATGGTGGAGAAAAGGCTCCGGGAGGAGTGGAACCGGGAAAGACTGCAGCTAGAAAAGGAATATGAGGGAATGCTCCAGGAGCGGATTCAGGAGGAGCGAAAGAGGCTGGCTGAGGAGAAGGAGGAGCAGGAGAAGAGACTGGGGCAGATGATGGAGAAGGAGAAGGAACATCTGGAGGGGGCCCACAAACAGGCTTTGCAGGACCTTGGTGTCAAACACAGCGAGGAGAGAGAGCAGCTCGGCAGACTGCTAGATAAATTGCGTGAGGACATTGCTGAGCAAAGGTAAGGCTGCTTGACTGTATTAATAAAATCAACATAATTCTGTTTCAAATGTGTTTATCACCCAGATGTTGCTGAATGTGTCTGTAAGCCGGCACTCTTGATAAAAACTGCAATTTAATGAAAGTGAAAGAATTGAAAGTTATAATTACTACCATCAAATTAAATTGGGAAATTGGATGGAAAAATATTTTTGGGGATTATTTAGGAGGGTAAGGAGATGATGGTGCCATAACTTTTGCTGATAAACCATGTACAGGAAAGAACTGGAGAGCCACTTCTCACAGAAAATCAGGGAGGTGGAGGCCCGTTTCTCAGGTGACCAGGACAATGTTGGAGAACGCTTCCAGTCCAACATTTCCAATCTGGAGAAATACTATCAGAATGAGCTAAAGACCCTCACAAATAGACACTATGAGCAGAAAAACTATTGGGAGGTGGAAATGAAGAATGCTCTTCAGGAAGCAGAACAGCAGAGAAGAGTTCTGCGGGAAAGCCTGGAGCAGGAGCAGGAGGCCCTCACCCAAGTCCTGGTGAATCAGAGGGAGCTGCTAGAGAGCGTCCACAGGGAAGAGATGGAAGCGTTGATCACCAAAAACCAGGAACTGCAGAAGGAGCTTGATGGTATCATCAGTTTAGCCCAGTCCAAAGAGATTAAGCTGAGTAGGCAGCTAAATGATCTTCACAACAGACTGCAGGAAAGCCTGGACATCAAAGACAAGCTTCTAGAGCAGTCTGAAAAGAAAGCCATGGAGATCGAGCTTTTATTAAACCAGGCGGTGGAGGACTTCAAGCAGGAAAGAGCTGAACTTCAGGGAAGCCTTTCTGAGTTGGAGGCAAGGCACTCCAAGTTCATCTCCTTGGCCGAAAAGCAGCCTGAGGAGAGCTGCAAACTGGTCTTGGAACGTGACAAACTCAGGTTGGAGATCAAAGAACTGGAGATGCTCCTAAGACAAACTGCGGTGGACTTCGAATTAGAGCGGCTGGAGCTGCAAGAGAACATCTCAGATCTAAAATTAAAGCTAATGGAGTCCAGTCCTTCCTCTGAACCACTGGAAAATGAGAAAAGAGACCTTCTTACTGAGAGGGACCAGCTTAGTTTACGTATTCAGGAAATAGAGAACAAGCTCAACCAACTTCTAGAATCCAAAGACATAATACTGAACAAAGAAACAGAAGACACGAATGAAGTCAACATGCCACTAGTAAAAGATGGTCTAGAGTTAGGACCTCTTAAAAAACAAGAATTATGTTTAGAAAACATCACAGACTTTGACAGAATATCTGATAATGTTGTTACCAAATCACCTCACAAGACTGAGAGTTCTGAAAAAACCAGTGAAAACGTCTGTACTCAAGAAAAATATTTTACTTTAGATTATCTACATGTCTTGGTAGAGACACCTGTAACCTGTGGAAACCTAGGACAAGAACCATGTGATTTACTAGATGATGAGGTGGAGATGATACCTGAAAGTCCAGATAGATTAGATGCATGTCCTGAAGACACTCTTCGTCTGGAAGGTGCATGTGACGATGAAACCGCAGTGGATGACCTTCAAGACACCATTGTTACATTTTCCTCTTTAGCCTTTCAAGATCACAATGATGATTCTAGGATGGAAGAGATTATCCATGAAATGTCTGAAGACATTGAGATCTGGCCCGAGAATGTAATCGGCACTGAGGCGTGCAATGGGGAATTCAATGCACTTCCAGAAGACCGCCAATTTCTTGTTGAGGAATTCCAAACCTTTGAAACTGGGGATACCATGGACACCAAAACTGATGTTGTAAAATGGTTTATTCATGAGGAGCAAACTCAAACTGGTGACGCTGATGCCAGTGGCTGCCCACCTGATGTTAAGTATGAAGACTCCTCTCCTGAGAAGGAGAAACGGACTCCTGCTAGTGTCAATGAAACTGGTTTTGATGTTGAGCCTTTTATGGATGAGGAACAAGATAAGGACCCTCGAGGGGACTGCTTTAATATGGAAGTGCAGAGTTACGTGTTTGAAATCATCTCCTCAGCCCTGCAGCAGACTGGTCACAACATTGATGATCATGCCAAAGTTGCATCTCTCATGGAAACCCAAGCGCTGAAGAAGGAAGCAGGGGAGCTTTTAAAGGAAGAGATGCCTGCCGCCGCCTATATCTGTGTGATCCTAGATCTCCAGAAGCAAATTGGTCAGTTTCAGAGTGAGGCCCGAAGTCTGGCTGAGCTACGGCGCCAGTATGAAACTGCCACTAAGGCAGATCTGGTGTTAAAGAAGACAATGTATGAGCTTCAGCATAGGACTGACACACCGGAAAGTATTTTAGCTGACAGCTGCGGAAATACAGATATTGAACATCTTTCAGAAGTTTCAGAGGAAAACTGCAACCTTACAGCCCAGGATAAAGAGCTCAATGTCATGTCTTCAGTGATGATAGAGCTTCAGATCCGATACAAGGAGTGCATCTGTAAGAATGCCAAGCTAGAAGAACAGAACAGCCGGCTGGAGAAGCAGGTTCTGGGCCTTGAAAGCAAGATGCACATAATCCAAGACTTCCAGGAGCAACAAGTTGCCCTGGTGGAAGAGATCACCAGGATGAGAGAAGAGAACTGTAAACTGACTGATCTAGTCAATGAGCTGGAGAGGCAGGATGAGATATTCATGGCTCTGCAGTTGGAGGCTGAAGAGGCAGAATCCGATCAAGACGCCACAACAGAGCAAGAACCAGTGGCCTTCCTGGACCTGAACTCCCAACTGGAGGCTAAGATCCAGGCGGTGTCCAACTTGGAGGGCTTTTGCACAGAGTTTGAGAAGCAGAATGCAAAGCTCTGCAGAGTGCTCACCGACCTGCAAGACAAGTCACTGAGGATTCATGTGAGGATGCAGATTCATAGGTAACTAGGAGAAGATGTACCATCCAAAACCATTTGCAGCTTCCTTCATCCCATCCCTGCAGCAATATCCTCCCTGGCTTATTAATGCCTCCTCAAGCAAACCTCTTGGCTTACTGCAACTTCCTGTAACACCCCTAGTCCGGTCATTGGCTAGTCAATCTTCTTGTGGCATAATAAGCAGTGACATTATTTCACCTACCAATAGAAGTAGCTTCCTCTAGTTGTGCTGTGCAATGTTATCCTGTTTCTATTGAACACCCTTTGTTATACAATTGTCATGTGAATGTGATTAGAGTTGTCTTTGTTCTAGAATAAATGATTCCTGTGTTTGCAGAATCTTGTATCCCATGTCTAGAACACCTTTATATCTCTGAATATTACTAGGACCAAGAAACTGTATTCACAGTTGTATGTTTGTTAAAATAATACTTGTTTTGTGAAAGTGTTTCGTGATTAGGTTTTCATAGGGCAAGGACTATTATGACTACGAAACAAGAACAATGTGATGTTTAATGCATTTACTATTGAGAAAAATATTTTTACTGTTCTCTTATCTATAGAAGCGAAGCAAGTCGCCTGGCAGAAGAGAACCTCCTACTTAGACATAAGATATCAAAGCTTAAGGAGGAGGATCTGCGAGAAACCCAAGAGGAGATGCTGTGAGGACAATCTTTTTACATTGCAGTCATTTAATACAGGAGCTTTCAAACAATAATGTCAAGATAGACCAGAGGGCAAAGGCCCACCTAATGATTGTAGATTACATGCATTGTAGGTCTACATAATATTACTTGGGTCTAAATTAAGTAGTGAATAACACAGCATTTGTATACACACACATTGGCAAGTGAAATTCAACAATTTTCAAGCACTTCATTGATATTGTTTTTGATATTTTTGTTGGCCTAGTAGGATGTCCTCAATTTTTTTAAAACAACTATTGGCGTGTTCATATGAAATTAGCCACATCCCAGTCCATGTTAGCATAGTTGTCAAAAAGCCAGTGCCAGAAGGATGCGACAACTGCCAGGTCATGCAGTACGGTTATTTATTTCGGTTCAGCTGGCTCTTAACACATTTTCCCTCTGCCATAGTGCAAAGCTGCAGTCTCTCAGGAAGGAGAAAATCTCAGCACAAAGAAAGGCAGAGAGTTTCAAGAGACAGGTAAGACGGGAAAAGCCTACCGACCGTGCCCTTTAACTTGGTGAAAATACCCTACAATAAAATGGGGTTACATTTTTTTTTTTTAGTGTAGAGCCAAAAAACAATGATACAATTCTGACTCTACATTTCCCCTCTGTAGATCTCTGAGCTGCGTCTGCGAAGTCAGCAGCTGGAGGATGAGAATGGGCTGCTGTTGGATAAAAACGCTCAGAATGCAGCAGGGATGGAGGGGCTGAGCCAACAGCTGGGGGAACTTCTCAAACGGAGAGATAGACTGGAGGTTGTCACAGACCAACCACACCCTGTTACGGAGGACGACAGGACAGAAGTAAACCTTCATTTCTTAGTTGGTCTTTGATCAGGTCTTTGCTCCTCTTCCTGAAATGCACCCCTCTTACCAGTCCCGGTCTAGTTTATCAGTTGTTGTTTGTGTTGTTGTTCTTGACAGATGGCAGTGTGTGTTTCTGCTCTGGAGGCGGAGCTGACCAGTGCAATAGAAGGCTCTGTCCTGGTGCAGGAGAACAAGGCACAGCTGATGCTACAACTCAACACCCTCAGAGATCAGGTGATAACCGAGCAGACGAACGTGATCAACCAACAACATATTCTGTTTATGATTCTGTCTGATCGCTGAGTTGCCTTTGACGGAATCACACGTGCGTCATAGAACTTAACTATCAATGTGCATTTAAAAGGATAATTCACACATTCCACAAATGGACATTGTAAAATAATGCATACGTGTGGAGTTGATTTTGGATGTTGTGATGTGTTTTTGGAAGTAGGCAATATGTTATGATGTTTCAATGTGGTGAGACAATTTGCCTACTAAAGCCTCAATTAAATTCTGGGCTGGCTGGCTTAGTTTATTTATACCCATGACTAGGTACCTAGAAAACGTATCCATGCACACTTACTAAAGTCAATATTAACATGTAAAGTCAGCAGTTGTAAAATAAAAAACTTCTAACATATCTAGAAATTCAAATCTTAGTATGTTGGAATATGTATCATGTTTCCTGCTCAAAGGCATGTTTGTCAGGTTGCTGTGAAAACCCTCTGATGCAACATGGGTGTTCACCAGACTGACAAGATTTGAATTATTCTTGCAGAAGATAATGCCAGTCTACCTTTTGGACTACCTCCGATATTTCTCTTTAATGCCAGTCTACTTCAGGGCCTACCTCTATCTCTCGTTAATGCCAGTCTACTACAGGGACTACCTCTGACATATCCCTTTAATGCCAGTCTACTTCAGGGCCTACATCTGATATGAGCTGAGATGCCTGTGTCCTGTCCATGTTTACAATCTTTATAAACGGCCTCTTTCTTTTGTGCACCTCTAGGTGGCTAATGTGGGGGTTCTGGAGAACCAGCTAACCCACCTTCTTCAGGACCACAAGGATCTGGAGAAACAGACCCAGAGCCTACGCAACCAGCTAGCCAAGTCTCAGGAGAGGGTAGGGATGCTCTAGTCAACCTGGCAACCTGCCAAACCACCTCCCAAATGGCTCCCTATTTCCCAAGTAGTGCATTGTTCATATATTTTGGGCACACTCTTGCAATACCTTCCTTTAAAGTACATGTTACGCAGTTACAACCTAACGGTCAACTACGTATTAACCTGTTTGAGATTTTGAAACTCTGTTCTTGACCAAGGTGGTCTCTCCTCGTTCAGACACAGGTACTGGATGAGAGCCTCCAGTTAGTCAACCTCCAGAGCGCACACCTCAAGTCAGACCTTCGCATGTCACGTCATGAGAAGGAAGCCCTTAAACAGGAAGTGATATCAATCCACAAACAATTGCAGAAAGCCAACGATAAGGTAAGGGTTCTGTGCTTCACCGTACCAAACCCTGTTTTAATTGTGCACCCTTCCTCTAATGAATATGTCTATCATTAGTTAGTGTTCTTCATTAAGTCCAGGATGGCAGGTGAACAGTTAAACCTGCAATGTACTTTTTGGCATGTTACGCTGTACTTGAAAGATACAGTGGGTTGAGATATTGGAGAGAGTTCTTGCTGAAAGGGCAGGAGGATGTATTCAAACCTACGCTGCATAGTTACACGTGTGCCGGAGGATGCAGCGTGGCAATGGCGAAAATCTCTAGGTCACGGATTAAAACCACACTTAGTATAGATTCAGATTTAAAAAAGTGTTGGTCCTTTGAGATGGCTAGGCCTGTAGAAATAATTGGTTGCCCAATTATTATAGCCGTAATATTAATAACAACGATAATGATGATTCTAAAACCGCTATAATACATTTAACTCAGAGTCAGGTTCTGGAGATGGCCCTGCACTCCAGCGGATACCAGAGTCAGCATAAGAAGCTGTACCGCGACGAGCTGGCCAGACTTGTTGAACAGGAGCAGCACCTCCTGAGGCAGGAGAACGAGAGACTGGCCACGGAGCTCCTCAACACCAAGGGAGATCTTACTCACACCAGGGAGAGGGTGAGAAACACAGACGTGGACGGAGGGGACATCCCATGGACTAATCGATGTGTTTTAATTAACGCACGCATTCAACTCGTTCATTCAAACATAAATGCAATGACTGTAAGGCTGTTGGAACAGATAGCATGCTCTTCCCAGCATCACCCAGGTGCTGTGCTAATGCTACTTAGCGGCCTCATTCAAACTGAACTCACTGGAGACAAAGATGTTATTCACAAGATACTATGAGTGGGGAAGTGTATGAAGTGCCTCAGTGTAGAAGTATTTTCAAACCCCCTGTCAATCTTTCTGCCGTAGATGTCTCGAGAAGGCACACTGACCTTCCATTGTCTCTCCACAGACACGCCAGCTGGAGGCCGCCTTGACCCTGAAGCAGCAGAAACCGCAGTGCCAGTCTGCTGTGGGGAAGACGGTGGAGGAAGAGAAGACCGCTCTGAGGAAAGACGGGATGCACCAGGAGCTGCCCTCTGCTGAGAGCAAGGTAATCTAACCGGGAACATCTACTCCTAATCGGTCGGTAGTTTGGTCGACTTGAGTGATCGATCGATTTGCCGTTTGGTCTGGATTCTTTTTAAATCTTGTGACTGTTAAGGGTGTGAGGATGGGAGTGTTTTGGAAGCATCTGCGTCAGTTCAGTGACATGACTGCAACATTCCTTGGACATCCACTTGAATGATGTTATTCTGTTTTAAGTGTTTCTGCAGTCGTATGTCAGTTGTGTACAGTTTGTGTCGGCCCCTTTGTTTTCTGATGACCTTGTGGTGAATGTCGTCGGCAGATGTGTGAGGAGGTCGAAGTGCACAGGGAACTGGAGGATCTTCGTCAGGAGAATGCAGGGCTGAGGAACCAGCAGGCCCGGTTACAGGCCCGGCTGGTGGAGGTCAGTCCTGTAGTTGACTTTTGACCTGACATTCGGCATGGGCCTGGGAAAAGGGTCAGAAACAAGGCACAGTGTGTCGTCATTGGTTACCTCAACTGTCAGAATGGGCACGTTCAAAAAGATTCACACCCCCAGAAAAATCCCTGGCGCAAATATAAATGTCTGTGAAATGTGTGGATAATGATAGTTAGTTAATCAGCACTTATATCCACTTTTCCAATATGACCTTCGGAGACCAATGGTCTCCAGAGATCTGTTTTATACTGGAGATGTTTGGGAGTTTTGTCTGAAAGATTCAGCTAGATCTCCCTGCACCTTTACCCAAACATGCTAGACCACCTTAGGCCAGCTAGTTCTCCCTGCATCCTTACCCAAACAAATATTTGTATAGAACATACAAGTTAAGAAGAGGAAGTAGTTTGAAGCAGTTTGTCACGTCTGCACCAGGAACACTACCACAGAACCATTATCACAGTTAGCCTAGCAGTGGATCCTCCTGTTCTTGTTTCCTCTTTGACACAACCACTAACTACAGCCATCTGCATCTGTCTGTCTGATGATAGTGTCTGTCTGGTGTCTCCTGCCTGTCTGTCTCTCCAGGCGCTGCAGGTCCAGCTGGGTGGTTTACTGCCCCCCTCCCCCCGTAGAATACCGGGAGAACGAAGAGGACATCACCGTGGAGACCACCACCCAGAGAACGTACAGGTAAGACACATTAGCCTTTAGTGAACTAATCACACATTTACCTCTACCCGAATCCTGTAGTAAGCTAAACCCAGATTTACCTGTGCCAGAATTCTGTAACGGGCTAAACACCACTTTACCTATACCTGAATCCTTTAGTGGGCTAAATCACACCTTTAACAATTCCTCAGTCCTATCCTATATATCCTTCTTGTTTTTTTTTTTTTTTTCAATCAACATATAGTACTGTATATCTTATGTACATCTTGTAAATCTGTCTGTATTATAAACCGAGTGGTTTGAAACCTTAAAGCTTATTGGCTGTTAGCTGTGGTATATGAGATCGTACACCACGAGTATGGCATGACATCCCTTTTCACTGGTAATATGTTTATAAGAACAATAAAGCGTCCTGAAGGTTTATGGTATATTGCCAATACAGCACGGCAAAGTGTCCAGGCACCCTGCGATTGTTGTGCCTAAAAACATCTGTTAGCCATGGTATATTGGCCCTGTAATGCCTTATTGCTAAAATATAGACTGGCATATATATATATATATATATATATATATATACGACATTATGAACCATTTGGCTTGAAACATGAATGCTAAAAGCTGTATGCAAAAAAACAAGTATTTGTCTTGTTCTTATGGCATTGGTCATGGGTTTATAACACAATAAGGCATCTCAAGGGTTTGGGGGCATCTGTGGTATATTAGCAATATACCACGTCTAAGTCTCATCCATGTCGGCTGTAAGAACAGCTGTGGTGTATTGGCAATTATACCACAACTCATCTGATTTTAACATCCAATATTACACAATGAGGTGTTTTGTTCGCCATGGCTTTAAGTTAATTCAAAAGCTTGTTACTGCCACATTCACTGTTTCCACAAATTATATTTTACATTTGCTTTCGTATGATGCTCTGGATACTGGGTGACAGCACACTCGTTGAGATGCATCCCAGTTACACTCTGATGTAGTCAAAACCACACAGATCACACAGAAGGGTTCCCCTTGGGGATTATACTGTTTGGAAGTAAAGATGAGAGATGTGGCCGCTCCATTCCACCTTCCCATTGAAATGTATGTTTGCACTTTGGGCTTGGTGTTGATTCTGTCACTGGAATTTACCCTTGGTTTCATCATTACTCTGCTTTTCCGTCTTCATGTGGGTTTCAGCGTGTGTGTGTGTGTACTTTCTGGGTTTGGTGTTTCAGCGTGCGGTCTCTTTTCTTCATGAAATTACCGGTACCACAGCCACGGTGGACAGTGTGCCTGGGTCCTGTGAGGGGTGCTGGTGTGACGAAGGACTGTTTTCACATGATTAGGCATATCCCCCCCCCCCTTCCCGGCTCCTCAGTGAAGCTGTTGGGCCCGTCCCATGTCCCCCAGTGCGTTGATTGGGTTGTCCTTTGCTACATAAAAAATTATAATAATGAAGCACATTTGTCCATTCGCTACCTGCCAATTCTGGGACATTTGCTGTAAGTCCGGTTAACAAAGTATCACTAGTTCTGCCGACTTTCCAGTGCTTCCGTTGACCCAGATGGGACTGTTAGGAGCCTTGCTAATTGAGTCTCGCTGCCTTTGGAAGGTGATAGGATGGGACAGGATGAAGGGGTGAGCCCTGGTCAAGTGTACCTGCCTTCTCTTTCCAGGGTGCTGCCCCGGACCAGCGGACCGCTCACACAGACAGCTACCGGAGGATTGGTGGACTCTGACAGATGCAGACAGCAGCTTCTAAATTCAGTACCCTGGTCTTTCCCATAGCCAATTAGCATTCGGGTCTTCCGCCCAAGGCCCCCTGAGCCAGCCCCCTGGTCCTCCTTTTCCCCCAACCACTTGGTCCTCCCTAAGCCCCACGCCCCCGGGTTCCTCCGTAAGCCCCCCGGGTTCCTCCGTAAGCCCCCCGGGTTTCTCCGTAAGCCCCCCGGGTTCCTCCGTAAGCCCCCCGGGTTCCTCCGTAAGCCCCCCGGGTTCCTCCGTAAGCCCCCCGGGTTCCTCCGTAAGCCCCCCGGGTTCCTCCGTAAGCCCCTTGGTCCTCCCTAACCCTTCAGCGCCTGTTCCTCCTGTTTCCCCCATCCTCGTGGTCACCCCACACCCTGTAACCAGTGTTTGTTCTGATTAGCAGTAGATTCAACGGAATGTATTGGATGTTCTGTGTATGATGACCTTCTGCATATTGATCTTATTGCACTTAAGCAACAACTGAGTTGTTGTTTTTAAATGGTAACTTTTTGTTACCAACAGTATTGAACCAACCATAAGCAAATGGTCACGCTTTTGGCGTGTGTAACTAAATGTTTTTCGATTTTTAATATGTTGTTGTAGCACTCATGTTTACTGTAGAAGCTCTGATGATCGATATACGTCTTGGGGTCTTTAGATAAATTGTACTGTGTTTTTGGGTTTCGTTCCTTTTATTTAAGTTATTAGAAACATTTGTATATTTTTTTATTTATATAACAATTGTATTTATGATTTGTAGAATCTATTTGTGTTTTTTTTTTATTATTTTATTTATTTAGCTCTGATGTCTGTTTTTCATAAATGGACTAGAATGTATTTAAACAGAAGAACTCAAGACAAAATAAAGTATCAACGTTTATTCATGTGTTGTGTTGTCATTCCTTGGTAATGTATACCACACATTTTTTATTAATATACATTATGTGCCTTTAAATGGCAAGATTGATGCAGAAAACTTTTGGTTTACATTTTGTTTTGCAATGAGTATTTTTCATTTCATTAATTGCACCTACTAACAATGTGCTTATGTGATAACACTGAGTCTTTCTCTTTTAACATGCCAGATGCCACAAAACAATTGTCAACACAAATCCATAAAAACACGAGGCATATCTGGACTACTAAGAATGTCAAGGAGGTTTTTCTAAATGACACTTGGGTGTTTTAAGGGCTCTACATTAGATTATACAGTTCATCCAATCCTCAACACTCTTAACGTCTGTTCACTTCACCAGGATGAGAGGGTGATGATGATGATGATGACGATGGAGGGACGTATGAAGGAGATTGAATTGTCGCTGCATAACGTCAAACTGCTGCTCAAAGAGAAGGTCTCCCAGCTCAAAGATCAGGTGAGAAGGTCTTCCAGCTCAAAGTTTAGGTGAGAAGGTCTCCCAGCTCAAAGATCAGGTGAGAAGGTCTCCCAGCTCAAAGATCAGGTGAGAAGGTCTCCCAGCTCAAAGATCAGGTGAGAAGGTCTCCCAGCTCAAAGATCAGGTGAGAAGGTCTCCCAGCTCAAAGATCAGGTGAGAAGGTCTTCCAGCTCAAAGTTTAGGTGAGAAGGTCTCCCAGCTCAAAGATCAGGTGAGAAGGTCTCCCAGCTACAAAGATCAGGTGAGAAGGTCTCCCAGCTCAAAGATCAGGTGAGAAGGTCTCCCAGCTTAAAGTTCAGATGAGAAGGTCTCCCAGCTCAAAGATCAGGTGAGAAGGTCTCCCAGATCATTTAACACTCCCAACTCACTGTATTGTGGTTGTTCAGCTATGTTGGTAATGTTCTGAGCATTAAATCATTTCATAACATCTCTGTTCATTATATTTCAGGATAAGATTATCAGTTTGTCTGTCAACATTAGTTTTACTGGGAGTTTTTTTCTGTCCATTCCAGATTTCCATTTGTAATCATTTCCCTCACTCTGTATATAGCTCCATAAGAACGGTAAAGCTGACTCATTGATAAAGGACCTGTACGTGGAGAACGCCCAGCTCCTGAAGGCCTTGGAGATGACCGAACAGAGACAGAAGGTAGCAGAGAAGAAGAACTACCTACTGGAAGAGAAGATCTGCACCCTCAACAGGATTGTCAGAGACATGAGCCCCTCCCCCCTGCCGACCTTACCTTACCACTATACCTGTTCCTAACACTTCACCTGAGCCCCTCCCCCTACCAACCTTTCCTAACCATAACACCTGTTCCTAACACCTCACCTAAGCCCCTCCCCCCGCCGACCTTACCTTACCACTATACCTGTTCCTAACACTTCACCTGAGCCCCTCCCCCTACCGACCTTTCCTAACCATAGCACCTGTTCCTAACACCTCATCTAAGCCCCTCCCCCCTGCCACTCCCTCATATCACCTGTTCCTAATGTACCCGCCTGGTGGGCGCTGGACAGTAAGGAATCTCAGAACGCGAGAATTGAACCTAAGCCCCTCCCCTTCAGCCACGGATGCCTTTTAAAGGAACTATTGCATCTGTGGCTTATTGGGGGATCTCTGCCCTACGGCCACGCCCAGTCGTGAACACTGAGAATATATGAATGTGTATTGTATCTACATGAGAGCACTATGAACCACTGAATTCCTGAATTTGCCATACCACTGTCAGTGAGGTATTGCTTTGGCATCTTATTTATTGGAAGTATAAAAACACTGCAGATGTTTTTATTCCAACCATGATATAAGGATATTTAGGAATTTCATGAGGGAGAACTAGTACTTATTCAGAAGATAACCATCCATCAAATCTGAGGTTTGGGAGAATCTACATGATATGCTCATACAGTTAGAATTCCTTATTTACTTAGTATCTTTTAATTACTTTTATATTTAATCACCTAGTATACCCAACCATACATACCTTCTGTCAGTATAAGGTATGTTTTTTGTTTTTTTTCATTAATTCAATACAATAACAAAAACTAAATGTAACATATTGTATAGCTTATTTTTCCATTATGTAAGAAAGCTGTTCATTGTTGTACTCTCCAGAAAACAGATCATGCAGTTTGACCACATACAGATTTTGGCTCAAAGATGACAGTTTCATATTAATAGAATCAATAATGTCACTTTTCAGTTACAGATCAAAAAGTTAAATCTGTTTATGTAAAAATGCAAGGAATGTGTACTCATGTCTGCAAATCTGCTTAATGAATTAATTTAACTGATGTTTTGCAATGTATGTTAACAGTTTAAGTAACAGATTGAAGTGTGTATACAAACTTGTGTATGTGAATGCAACCCAAAACAAAGACTTGGTGGTTGACCAGTGAAGTATTTTTATTTAAATTATGAAAAAAAAAAGACTGTCTGCTTTCCAAATTACACCATATTGACTGTAGTAGTAGTAAACTTCATAAGAGTTTAGGGCATGTACCTAAAGCGCATTTTAATTTGAGACCATGCAGTGTTTGTGTTTCATATGAAAGGACCAGATCCGTCACATTCCCACAGTCATTGTCCATGTTGGAAACAGCCCACGTTCCTATGGAAGTCCTGACCTTTTGTGAATAGGAATGGGGCTCCAACAATAGCTGCTATTTTACTGCAGAGTGTTGCTGTAACTGTAACATTTGAGAGAGAACGTGGATTATCAAATGTCTCATTGCGTCAATGAGAGTATAAGCAGTACCCTTGTTTGATGAGTATTATTAATTGGTGGCTTCCTCCTTAATGGATCCACTGTAGCAACTTGGATGTGTTAAAATGGAGGAAACACCTCAATTGTCTGTGCTAAAACATGTTACATTTGTGTTGAGTTCTCTTTCCATGCCTATGGTATATTCTCCAAGTGGATCTGTACAAGGTTTGGTTGAAATATAGATCCTGCATCCTACAAATGTTTGTGTATTTGATGTTTATGCAAATATACATTGTTATTTTGACTTTTTCTTTTCCAGTTTGCCCTCATGCAAGATCACTCTTCTGCAGAAAGTACTTGAACTTGCAAACAATATATATTTAAACATGCTAGTTGGTCAGCAAAGTTCACATGCTATAATATGTCAAAATCTGGGAAATGGTATTTCCTCTTTCTAGGATCTGTGTATTTTTGAAAGTTTTGTAGAAGGCCCTAAACCAGAACGGATTTCTTCTCCACCCAGTACTCATATTCAAGTGTAATTATAGACCATTCCAAATTACATCCTTTCCCCTCTGTAACTCACTTATTTCAATCCTGTCGTGCATTACGTAAGGATTAGGGTGCCATTTAGGACGAATGCTGTTTATTTTAGGACATTTGTTATCATGAGCATAATTCTCAATCAGGATGTTACACAACATGAGTCAAAGCACACTTATGGATTCCATCTAACTGTCTTATGACTTATGACTTATTAGGTTCCAAACGGTAGTACACTTTTGACCATGTGCCTTAGAGCTCTGGTCAAAAGTAGTGCACTATAAAGGATAAAGTATGTCCATTTACTTGAGACGCATCACTCAGAAATTATGGGATTGCAGTCAACTTTCACACGTAAACCTTCCCATACTAGGGCCATGGGTTTACTTGACCCTGTGACTGTTTGTCCCGGCATTATATGACAGGTCATCGTATGATATTTTTAGGTAACCTTGTGTATTAAGCAAGCCTAACAACTTTGAGAAGAGTCTTTCAGGCTGCGTAAGACAACTGCCCTATTTGGCTAAACGCATACTTATCGGTTATGCTTCAGATCATAGAACCAGGGGAAGAAAGAAGTAAGTAGTTTGTATGTTAGTTTTATCCTTTCTCTAACAGCGCAAATCTACTCACAATTCCTATCCCACAACCCTCCGCGGGCTGTCTATAATGAATTGAAGAGGCGTTGAGCAGTTTGTGTGAAGTGGGGTAACGCCAGAAAATGGGCTGGCTGCTTGGACTGGATAAGTACACGGAATGGAAAAATACATTTGGCTCTAGTAATTTAACGTGGAGAAAATTACCTTCGGCGTAATTGTCTAATGTACGTTGCTGCACGTAATCGTTCTGTATTGATTTGGTCTACAGTTATAAAATAACGTAAATCAGCCCAAAAAAACGCAACAAGTTTGTAGTTAGTGTAGCTGGCTAACTAGCTAGCTAGCAAGCTAAAATGTACACACTACAAATTGGAAGAGATTCTGGTAGGTTTTTGGTGACTTTCCACGAGTTTCTGACATTGCATTGATGTCTCCTTTGTTTGAGTTATGCTTTCAAGAAAGAAAAGTAAAAACGAAGCGTCGAAACCTGCCGAGGTACACGGTAAATATGTGAAGAAGGAGACATCACCACTCCTGAGAAGTAAGTTTGATAATTAGCTAGCGGCTACCTAGTTCGCTAGCGATATTTCTCCGTTCAACAATTCTTACAATTTCACGTTGTTGATCGTAGTGATGTAACCCTAACACCTTATTAAATCATCTATCGATCTAATAGTGGCTCAATGAGAGCTAACTTGCCGCCAACGTAACATATTTAGCCGAAAGTTTATAACTATGTTCAACAAAGTGTAAAACTGCACGTAGCTACACATCGGTGAGTTTGCTACTTGTTTAGCACTGGTCCAGAGCGTTGCTTTCGGCTTGAGACGAGTGAAAACTTTTCTCTGAATGCGCAATCTCAAACTGTACGACGCTTACTCAAGGATCAGAGCAACTTTAATTACAATGTTAAAATGTTATGATACACACGCCGAAGTTATTTCTTTAAAGGAATATTGAAACATGCAACTAATTTCCATACGAACTCCCTGCACACGGGGACAGGTCAACACATAGAACCATTCATAAATTCTAGAATAAACACTGTTTACATGAGCATGAAACTATATTCTATGGATTAGTACATTTTGCCGAATTCCCAATCCTCGTTTTCAAGATGGTACTGTGGCCTTCTGCGGTCGACATTGATCCACTGTCCCTTTTCCAGATCTCATGCCCTCATTTATCCGCCATGGACCCACTATTCCCAGACGAACGGAGGTCCCTCTGCCGGATACCGGACCCTCTGCGTACCCAGTGGTACCCAACCCTGAACCTGGCATGGCCTGCAACAAGAGCTTCATGCGGACCCCGGTGCTGAGGGCCCCTCACGAGGTGGCCCGACGGGAGAGCCATCGAATGTCGGCCCCTCCGTACCTGCCGCGCAGCCTGGGGGACCTGCCGCACGAGTCTTTCCTCCCGGACGTGAGCCCCATGGCCGAGAACGGGGATGCCGGGCGCTACTATTACCCCCCGCCCCCCGAGCCGTACTACGACAGCCAGCCACCGCAGCAGAGGCGGCCCCAGCCCAGGCCCCAGCCGGCCGCCAGGGCCCCGGAACAGTTCCGCGACGACTACCGCTACTACGAGCACAACGAACACCCCAACTTCCAAAGGCCCCCCCCGCAGCACACTCCCCCGGCCCCCAACAGACCGCCAGCAGGTAGACCATTGAGAGGCCCTTTCATTTTGAGGCCCTTTACCTAATCCTAGAGCTGCTGTTAGACCAGGTTAAGTCTAATTCCAGACGAAGCGTTTTGGATATTCCTGTTTAAACCTGTGTCCAGGAAACTGGATTGCTTGCCTTGCATAGTCGGTTGAACCAGTAGTTTTTAAAAACAGTTTTATTAGATCAGATGGAGGCTTGGCACAATGACGCTCTCAGAACTCGGCTAGAGCTGTAGGGGCTCCCCGTCCTATACCCCTATTCCTGGGTACGCTAAAGATGTGGTCAAAATCAGTCTAGTGTTGGGTTTATTTTGAGAGTGCTTTTGGTTGTGTTGTTCCAGGACTGGTTGTGGGGAAAATACTCACTACTGTCACATCTGTTGGAGATTCAGATTTGGTGTCACGGAGAACTATGAAGTTAGACGTAAAATGTTTATTTTGTTTATCTGCTTGATTTGTTTATACAATAATAATGTATTTAAACCGCTACTAGTTTAAATGGTCAAAGATCAAAATAAAATATTGTGCTTGATATATTTAAATTATTATATAAATTGCCGTTTGCTATGATATGGATTTGTTTTCTGTGCGGTCCAGCTCTGATTCTGTACTGCTTTACTCCTTGGCCCATGCCTCCCCTGTGGAATGAAGGCACTGTCCGTTGAATAATATTATTGTAACTGGTGACCACAGTGTAGAAACATTCTTTCTTTGTTCCTCGTCTTGTTTGGCTAGAAGCTTGACACACACACACAGAGATAAGAGGGCGGTACTCGCTTACTAAACCTTGCTGTTTGGATTTCCCCGAACGCCACCTGGCTACAAACTAGTCATTTGCAATGGACCACCCACCCCAAGTCACATGTCCTAACCCCAGATGTTGACTCCAGTGGTCTCTCCCGCAGGAACATTAGGCCCACGTGACGTTGTACTTCACATTGAGCACACATTGGCCTCTGAATACTCCTTAACTTGTCCTGATGTAGTATCTCCCCTGTCTGGTGGGACTCCGGTGGGATCTGGTCCTGGATATAGAGACGGCTAGGACTGTGTCTGCTCAGGGAGTTTGACTGGATCTTCAGTGATGGTGTTGTGTAATTTCATGTACATGTAAGGGACTTGTCCTATATGAGAGTAGTTGGGACATTTGGGTGAGGGGGGGAAATATGTTTCTGTGGGATGCTTGCAGATCCTAGTCAAACAATTTAGGTAACATTTTAACGGGAACAATGACAAATATCAACTATGTTTGATTTGATAAATTGCTTGACGTAATTGTTGGACTGTCTTTCTAGGCCCGCGGAAGTTGCTGTCACTTGACTAAAGCCATTTAGTAGGGCATGTTTTGTTTGTAGAAACATTTTAAGTAGAGCAGGTCCTGTGGATGTCCCAGTATGTCTGATATTCCCGTGTTCCACGTCCGGAATTTGGGAACGGGGTTCCGTTTGGGACTCCTGTGTATCCCAAAATGTTCTCTCCTCTGGTTGCCAGGGATCGGCCGGATGCAGGCCAAGTCCCTGGGGAACCTGTCCAGTCCAGCTGTGGAGGACCTCCCCCTGCCCCGCGGGTGGACGGTAGACTGGACCATCCGAGGCAGGAAGTACTACATCGACCACAACACCAACACCACCCACTGGTCCCACCCGCTGGAGAGAGAGGGGCTGCCCCCCGGCTGGGAGAAGGTGGAGTCGGCGGAGTTCGGGACGTACTACGTCGACCACATCAACAAGAGGGCCCAGTACAGACACCCGTGTGCCCCCAGGTGAGGCTGTAGAGGTGCAAGCGCATCGAACGTACACAGTGAATTCTAAATGATAACAGACTTCTTTAATGCACTCTTGTTCCTTCTTGCTCTTTCAGCGTGCCCCGCTACGACCAGCCCCCTCCCCTGCCCCCGCCTATAGTGTACCAGCCTCGGCCCGTGGAGAGGAACCAGCCCGTGCTGGTGCCGGCCAACCCCTACCACACTGCGGAGATACCCGACTGGCTCCAGGTGTATGCCCGGGCACCGCTCAAGTGAGTGCCCCGCCCCCGGCGGGCCAGGATTACACCTCGAGGAGAGTGTCACCGATAAAATGGATCATTAGTCATTAGTATTTAAAATACATTTTAAGATATGAAGGGGATTCATATAGTGTGCGCATATTTTTCTAGCATATTGTTATGAACACAATATGTTCAACATGCTTTTTTGGGGGGTGGTGTTTGGGGTAAATTACCAAAGAATTGGTCCACAAGCTAGCGTGTTGCCGGCCGGAGTAATTGGCAAGCTTCACCCTGCGGTCGCTAAACACACCTTGAGCAAGGATGTGAATGTCTACGATTAGGTTTCTAGGTGTGTAAATAGTAGATTGTTATCTTAATTGCTGCAGCTGTTAGCCTCCCATCAACATGTGAACAAACGCAATGTTTGCTTACCAGGCTGTGTGGCCAAAAAGCCTCGGAAACGTGTGTTTTAGTTCATAATTAAATGTTCTGCTCATCGGATATTGATAAAGCTGTTGGACTGCTTCTTTTTGCTTTGGCTAGGGCAGCCACACTGTGCTGATTGGCTAGGGCAGCCACACTGTGCTGATTGGCTAGGGCAGCCACACTGTGCTGATTGGCTAGGGCAGCCACACTGTGCTGATTGGCTAGGGCAGCCACACTGTGCTGATTGGCTAGGGCGTGTCTGCAGAATTTCACAAATATGAAATGTTTGTCAATGTTTTTCCGGCAGTCATTCATCATCAACATTCCTCTCTGAACCAGATACGACCACATCCTGAAGTGGGAGCTGTTCCAGCTGGTGGATCTTGACACGTACCAGGGAATGCTGAAGCTGCTCTTCATGAAGGAACTGGAACGCATCGTCAAGTCCTACGAAGGCTATCGCCAGGCCCTGCTCTCCGAGGCAGACCACCGGAAACTGAGGCAGCAGTGGTATGCCCAGGGTCAGACCCCACCGCAGCCGGGCAACAACTTCACCGGGAACATCTGAGCTGAACCGGGTCTGGACGACCCCTGAACTGGGTGAACTGGTTTGTATTCGCCAGGAAGCAGATGGTGACAAAACGTGGTGGGAAGAAATACACTTGATTTTGTCCCAAACTAATTTTTCATCAAAACAAAACAGCAACAACAGAGGTTTGCGTTGCTAAGCGGTGTGCTACAGGGTGCACTAATGAGCATGACCCTGGACTAGACGGAGGCTGTGATTGGCTGGGCCTGGGTCTACTTCAAGGACTGTCATTTTAAACTATTTATATGAAGTTCTGCCCTGATGCGTTGTCGGCCCCGCCCAGTGGGCTTACCACACTAACGAAGCTCCATCCCTTCCATCGGTCTAAAAGCAGGCAGTCTCACCCCTAAGTCTCTTCTTCTCCGCAGGTTGGCACGCAGTCACAAAACCCTCCCTGGTGGGGTTTCTGGGGTTACTACAACGTCTCCTCCCCTCCCACACTACAGAGGCCCCAGGCCTCTTTTTTTATTTAATTTTTTTATTGCCTACTTTAACCAAACATAACTTAGCTGTGCCTTTTTGCTTGATCCAAATATATCAGCCAAATGACAATGTAGCCCCCCCCCTCTTGCAAAACCCTCACTCTCTGGTGATTTCTGTGCAGTGACCACATAACCCAAAAAGCACTCCAGTGAAGAAAAAGATGAATGTCCTCCAGCTGAAAGAAGATGGGCGCCATTAACCTTTGGGTTGTGTTCATTTCAAGCAAACTGGACGATCACAGACCAGATCCGGCAGGAACAACCTGGACTCGCCCAATAAGATGCACTCGTCTGTAAATTTACATTTCAAAACGTTTTGCAGCAGTGTGTCCCAGTGAAAACAATCTTGGTCGCCTGTATGGAATCCGTGGTTATGTTTGTAACAAGACTGAGGGTGATAGAGTACAGGGTCTTAGAGACTGGTGGCCGTTTGTGTGAATGTCCATTTGTGACTATTAGGAGATAACCGGTGGTGCCTTCATCACTGCACAACGCTTGTTCTCCTTGTTCCTGAAAGATCACTGGGAGAAGACAGGCGGACAGGCGTTTGAACTTATGAACTTTTGTAATCTTTGTAAGTACTTGCTGTATTCTGTTTTAGTATTTGTAGCCTTAACCTAAAACAGAAAACCTATTATTTGTCTACGATAAATGAAGTTTTTATTTTTTACTACATGCTACTACATTTATAAGACAATCCTTCAAAACATATGTATCGCACACTAATTTTTATGTTTTGATGTGGATTTTGTCGATTTTTGCAGACTGACATTGCTGGATGATACCCCACCTTAGAGGGACTGTTTACTCTCCATATTACTGTACATCAGGTGTAGTTATGTCTAACAAATAAGTGTCTTCAGTATAACTTGACATGTTTGTAATTAATGAATCATAAGCTACTGGAAACACCTTTGTCTTCAGGCCAAGTGATACCTCATTCCCGATCTGGTGCACGGTTTTGACAAGGGCCTTATGTGCAGTAGTCTTGGATAGGAAATGAGAGCCATTTGTGACAACTTGGACCTGGGCTACTCAACTCCAGTCCTGGAGGGACGAAACAGGGCGTTTTGTTCATTCTACCCAGTGGTTAATTGCCCTCACTAGGGCTGCATTTCCAACGCAAAGAGGATTCCCCTACTGAGGGCTGGGGGGGCTACGAGCGTGGTGGCCAAGGAATGCAGCACAGAGGTCCCAGGGCTAGTATTAGTCCCGTTATAACTGAGGATGGAAAACGGTAAGCTGTGGACCTGAGTTAATATGCCTTGTCCTGTACCATCCTCTTGGATTGACACAAACAACCGTAGTGCATTTTGTCTTAAATCTCTGTTTGTGGATGTACCCCAAAATGTTCACCACACTCCCCAATTAGGGCACTCATTTTGACTGGAGCCTCGACAGGAGTTTGAAAGTGCACGGGCAAGGGAATTGGGTGTTATTTGGTACAACGGCTGTGATAACCGCTTATTTTCTGAAACAGGGTTTTTAGTCATTCCCTATGGTGTATTGGTCAAACGTTGACATTGTCTCAGCTTTGCTCTGGGTGAGACCTTGGCTACAATACTATGCAAAAAGTTACAACCCAGAACCATGTATTTCGGGATTTTGTGGTTTCAGCGTTAGGATCCATTTACATGACTCTAGAACATTCTATGGCAGCCATGTTAGCTCCACATTGACGTTGCATGGGAAAATGTATGTGTATATAATGCTATTTAACTGAATGTCTAGGAGAATATTAAAAATGTTCGAAGTATGTCCAACTGTCTCAATGTTATAGCTTTGTTACTACCAATCTTTTTAATGACAATGTCAAAGTTTGTATTTAACCTCATGGTCTGTTGCAGACGCGAGACACAAAGTAATGCCGTCTGCTGTGAAGACCAATGAGTCTTCTCAAGCTTTTGAATGACAGGAGCACTCAATGACTTCATTAGTCTTTGTTTCCATCTTAAAATTGTTTTTCTTCCCTCAATGAGCAAATATTTCTTGTCATTTAAACTTTTTTTTAAAAGCTACTGAGAGTAAATGAAGACTGTTTGGAGTGGTTGTAATTGCTGTATAATAGTGTCTTAATTTTAAATGTTAAAAAAAAAGTAATTTTTACCTTCCTAGTTTCAGTACGTGGCAATTTGAGTCCTTCTGAAGATAACGCAAATGTTCCGCTGTAGGCGTCAGGGTTAGTCGCGTTTGGCTGTAGGCTTCAGGGTTAGCCGCGTTTGGCTGTAGGCTTCAGGGTTAGCCGCGTTTGGCTGTAGGCTTCAGGGTTAGCCGCGATTGGCTGTAGGTGTGACGTGTTCCGTTCAGACATTAAATCACTGTATGAATTGAATCTCTCGGACAACAGGGACATTATCTCCTTTTTATTCAAAACGAGGATAACGTGTTGTGATTGGCTATGTTTCAACACTGTTCTGGAAGATCATGAAAATCGATGTGCTTCTGCTGTCGACTGTCCCCAATTGCACCCTGTTCCTTATATAGGGCACTCATTTTGACCAGTGCCCCATCATAACTAGTTACTATAAAGGTAATAGGGTGCCATTTGGAAATGAAGCATTTACAGTACCAAACCTCAATTCACATGTCCTGCAAGATGTTGTAATCATTACAACAACCCTGCTGTTAAATTAACAAAATGACCCTGAAACAATTGATGATCCGTGATATCTAAAACGTGATTACATACCGGAAATGGTAACTCCGCAAAGCGAGACATAACCATGTTTTTTTTTTTTTTTTTAGAAAGACAAGCCTGAAATTTGTTTGGCTTTCTAGTGTAGGGAAACACATGCTGATATTTCCACATTTTGATTATGAAATAATACTGAAATTATGGGGGGGGACGTGTGTCTTAAATATCATCCTGTTTAGGTGGGATTTCAATTTTGACTTCTGATCTAACAGAAGTTGATCTAATTGTTTCAATTAGGTTTATCGAGATTAGAGGGAGACGCTCCAGACCAATCCTGTCAGCTAATCAGGGGTTTACCAACTAAAAATCTTAAAGATTTCCTAACCCCAACGTATACGAGTTTCAGGGCCTTAAAGAGGCTGTTGGAATTAATGAGACAATTTCACACAATTCATTTATTACACATCCAGTGAGGATTTATAACATTTATTTATATGGAAGCTTTAATTCATCAGAAACTGAGCTGTAATATGTGGAGGTTTATCAAACTTGTGTGGCTTCTGTTGGGATTCTTTTAAATCCACCGTAGTGACATTTACAATGTGTTTTTCTTTGACACATTTTTCCCTATGCTGTATTGGTCTAAGCTGAAGACTCCAAACCCCAAGGGCCCAGTCTCCCCGATCAGTAGAAATAAAAATATGACTTCCGCACCCGCCCACATTAAATCCCTAGACCTGGTCGTAGGTGTCTTTTTTTATATAGCGTCCAAGAACCGTGATCTAATATCACCATTGAGGTGCCCCTCCCTCGCTCAATGCCTGTTTGAAAAGCAACTCACGTTTCTCTTCTGAAGTGTACTCACGTATACCAAAACAGCTAATGCTGGCTAACATGAGGTGAGTGTAATAAATATAGTACAGTCAACTGTGGTGTAAACTTGGAAGTGTTTTCGACGCAAAACCTTCTCAGCACATCTCTACCTATACCCAGCTGTGGGCCACTAGTTAAAAGCTCTTCCTTCCAGGTAATGTTAGAGGACCCTACTGTGTTCTAGCATGGACGTCCTTTCCATAAATATAGCGAGAGGACCCCACTGTGTTCTAGCATGGAAGTCCATTCCATAAATATAGCTAGAGGACCCCACTGTGTTCTAGCATGGACGTCCTTTCCATAAATATAGCGAGAGGACCCCACTGTGTTCTAGCATGGACGTCCTTTCCCTAAATATAGCTAGAGGATCCCACTGTGTTCTAGCATGGACGTCCTTTCCATAAATATAGCTAGAGGACCCACTGTGTTCTAGCATGGACGTCCTTTCCATAAATATAGCTAGACGACTTCACTTTGTTGTAGCATGGACATTCCCAAAATGCTAATATTTAGGCATAGATTCATTCAGACCTCGCCTACCACATGTTAACGCAGTCTGTTCTACTTCTATTTACCTGGTGCTCATACATACAATACCCTAGGACCAATGTGTGAGTGAGTAGATCTGTCGGGAGGAAAAACAGTTACTGCGTAAGTACTACAAAGCAGGACTTTACTGGACTGAGCATGGTGTATTTTCTGTGTACTGCCCAGGATATCAACGAGGCTTTATGCAGGTATGTGACAACAAATGTAGTCGCATAATATTGGCATACATTATCTAAATACTCCAAAACAAACAAACTAAAACACAGAAGTACAAGGACAAGCACATGCCCCAACGTTGTTCAGAAATTCATTAAACCTGACCCAAACTAAAGAGCCTAAATTGGTAGACAATTTGCCATGCTAAAAAGAAAAAATATAATATACATTTAAACAGAAATGCCTGTGACACAAATGGCACCCGATTCTCTATATGGTATACTATTTTGTAATACCCCTTTCATTATGTAATGCAACACACAGGACATATGAAATGGAATTGTCGGCTTTCAAATTAATGCATCTCCTTGGACAGCAACTAACCTGACATAACATTACAATCAGTATACACTCACCAGCCACTTATACAGCTTATTAACACAAATTGCAAAACCGTGAATCATGTGGCTAAAACCCAACATGTAAAGCATGCAGACATGGTCAAGCGGTTTGGCTGTTGTTCAACCAAACATTTAAATGGGGGGGGATTCCTGATTCAAGCCACTTTGGCTGGTTGTTTGTTGGTGCCAGAAGTGGTGGTTCCTGACACGTTCAAAACGTAGTCTCTGGTGTTTACAGAGAACTGTGTGATAAACAGAAAACATCCAGTGAGATGCAGTTCTTTTGGCGAAAACACTGTGTTAGTGATGGAGGCCGGAGGGGATTGGGCAGACTGTTTCAAGCTGATAAAAAGGTCACAAAAACAGCCTTTACAAGTGTGGTGAAGAAGTACAGATTGCAGCAAACCTTGAAGCGTATTTAGGTAAAATGGGGTCCTACCCGATACTAGGTACGGTGGGTGTACCGAGGGAGGTGATCGGTGAGGGCGCATAAACCCCTCGTCTGCTGTCAGTCAGGCATCGACTTGGTTTAAGGCTCTGCCGAAGGGCACAATAGTTTAACCCCATTCATGAAATCAGCAGCATTGTCTTCCGAAAGATGGCATCATTCGAACGCCACGGCAACGCCATGCACATCCAGACGTTGGCAAAGCTGACGTGCCATCTGACGTAAGACAATGACATGAAGTCAGGTAACTGTCACTCAGTACAAATTACTTGCTGGCAGGAATTTTCCTGTCGAATGTTGACCTGTTCAGTTCCCCCCTGCTGATCTGAATGCACTGACAGATGCTCTGCTGAGCGACAGACAGCGACAGACAGAAAGGTTGAACACGGGCTCCGGGGAGAAGAGTAGTTATATATGAAACGGCCGTTGTTTGAAGGCGACAGGAGACAGGTCCTCCTCTGGTTCAGAGGGAGACCCTACCACTGTCTCTGGGACCGCAGAGTCCACACTAAACATTAAAACTGTGAGTGTTTCAGCCAAACCCCTAGTAAACAGAGCCTTGTGGGTGAGCGTGCCTCCCCCTTTTACCTGCGACACCCCTTACCCCTTGCTTCCCCCATGCCTTAACCCCCCCCACGTCCGCTACTTAAAAGGTATTCAGCAGTCACTGCTGGGCCCTTGCAAAGCACCTCTAAAGTTTGCTAGTTCCTCTTTCTGTAGGGTTCCTCCGGGGCCTCACTTTCCTCTGCGGGTGCCCGTTGTCCAGGGAAGGCGTGGTGGTACAGGTGTCTGTGATTGGCTGCTGCATTATACAACTTGTAAAGAGCCTGGACACACAGACAAGGAAGAACGAGTTCCTTCTGAAATCTGAACACCTTTGAAACTATGCTGGAGTCAGAACTGCAGTTTTTTTCGAACCACGCCATAACCTTCTAAAACGAGTTGTGTATTTTGACAGCTGTGTGTTTTGACTGTTGAACAGCTAGCTAGCCTACTAAATATAACTTGCCATCTCACCACTTCAATCAGTTGAGCAAAGCAAGAAAATATTTAAATGCGCTGATAACAAATAACTCCTAGACACTCACCTCATTGGTGTTTCCCTGTTGCAAAAAAACAAATAAAACAGTTTTAGACCCAAGAGGAAAAATGTCACACCTTATGTATGCAAATGTAATTTAAACGAAATATGTGTTTCCTTCAGGAAATAAAATTGTAAAATAAATATATAAATCGCCTGATCATTAGCGTTATGTCCCATCGCTGTACTGTCTAGCATTGTGGTGTGTGTGTATTAGTCAGACACTCTAATACTGTAAATTTCTTTCTAAATTTGATAAAAAAAAATTGGATTGAAGAGACCTCGATATAAAAATGAATGCTGCGTGTCAATGCTGTTCCACACGAAAGACGTGCTTTAGCTTTTACGACCTAGCACTGCGCACATTCACCGCCGACTGACCTGGTCCCAGAGCGCTCCCGCCACCTGGTCGATGACCTGGCCCAGCTCGCGGTACTCCCCGGAGTAGCGTATGTAGGCCCAGGTGCACAGGGTGATGAGCGCCAGGCCCAGGATCATGTTGCACACGCTGGCGATGACGTCCACCCCCACGAAGCCCGTGATGCCGGCCGCTACGTACATGACGAAGATGACCACGAAGAGGGTGGCGGGGGTGCGGGCGGCGTGAAATATGTTCTTGGAGTCGTTGTGTTTGATGTACTGGACGAACACCTCGTCCACCTGGAACAGGGGTGGCGTACCGCCTGGGTGAGTGTCATTCCCAGGTTTATGGAAAACCTTCACATCTGATCTGGCACCAGCTTCACTGGCCCTAATCGTAACCTTAACCATTAGTGGGGGAAAGACTGAAATTATCCCTGTGCCCTACCTCTCCTTCCAGCTGTTGTAGGTACCGTCGACTGAACTCCTCCCCTCCCATCTTCTTGACCCCCCGGAACACCTGGAGAGCCTCCTCTCGGATGTCACTGTGTCGGGCCTGGAGCTCTGCTGGGGCTAGGAAGGGCCGATCACCTCCACAAACCTGGGGAGAGGGGAAGAGGCCGTGAGAGGAGGAGAGGCAATGACAGGGGGAAACGCTAGGAGAGGGTGATGCGCTACAAGATATGGAGAGGCTGGAAATAGAATTGGATGAGCTTCCAGAGGGGGAGGGGCTACTGGAGGGAATTTCTATTGAAATGCATATTAGATTAAATGTAATATGTTGTCAACTGAACACAATGTCCAATCAAAATGTGTATTCGGTACAAGGGCTTTCACATCCGTGCTCGACTTGGGCCGGAACGGCACATCACCCGAGGTATCAGGTATTATTACATTTAAAACCTATTCGCTATGAGGCTGCAACGTAAAAAAACCAAAACCTGAAAAAAGGGGTTCAGGGAGTCCGAATCTTTCCCGGACGCCCTCCACATGCCGGGTCCCCTGTAACAGTGGCCTCCTACCTGCTCCATCTTCTTGCTGTACAGGTCCTTAGCCGCGGCCACTGCTGCCAGGTTGTTAGCCTCCGCCGTGGCCTGTGGTGGACACGGTTACAGTAACAGGGTTACGCTCTTACCACAGTTACGCCTGATAGGTAAGTGCATGGTAACGCCGCCGTGGTTCTGGTTGTGCACCTGAAGCATGGATTTTGGGTGCGGCAGCTCCTCCCCCTGGTATATTTTGATGTATGCCTGGGGAAGGAAGGAGAGGCTCGTCAGGACACACTTCTTGAAATGCTGCTTCTTTTTTTTTATATGTATATAATCATTCTCATAACAAACATAACAATTAGTTCTTAGTTAACTTGACTGGTTAAATAACAGAAAAAATTTAATACAAATATATATTCTTAAGCGGGATGACTATTTTCACGAAGGAAGATTGCTATTCTCAGAGGAAGACTATTCTCAAAGAAAGACTATTCTTTCCCCCCCCGGGAGACTATTATTACAAGTGAAGACAATTTCTTAGGAGGACGACTATTATCGCTGCAGATCTTGTTTTACACAAATATCTTTAAGAACCAGGAAAGACAATTTATGACTGGTTAGGCAGGTCATCACATGGAAGGACATCATGACCAGGGAAGACTATTCATCTTTGGCTATTCATCACTGACTATTAAACACTTTATTACAGGGGAAGAGTTTTCATCACATGGGAAGACTATTATTCACCAACTATTCATGACTGGCGAGGCAGATCATTGTGCCTATTGTCCAGCACATTGAAGCAGCCAGATTCCAGCTCTGTTGGTCAACTCCTAACAATAACCCCAAGACAGCACAGGCAGATTAGTGACAGATCCTAGACCCTAGATCCTAGACCCTGACCTTGAAATACTCCAGCAGGCCCCTGCAGGTGATGTTGCTGCCATTGATCTCCTTGATGTCCAGGTTCTTGGGGCTCAGAAGCCATGGGACCAGAATCTTGAGGTTATTGATGAACTCACGGTCGATCTCTTAACACCGATCAGGGAAAAGGGAGCATTTAGGAGAATAAGGAATGTAGCATTGGCAAAATCTATTTTCCCAATGCCTTCAATTAGTAAAGGATGCACACCTGAAGAGAATACCTGTAGGAAAAACACACAAGCTTGAATGGAAACGCAGTTAGATTTGAAGTCTACCTTTGAGTCTGCCGTCAAAGTTTGGGTTGGTGGCCACCTTGAGGCCAGGGTGAGGCAGCAGGAAGCAGGAGATGTTGGTAAAGCAGGAGTGGATGTGTTTTCGGACATTCTGCAGCTCCTCGTGTTGGTTTTCAGAGATCTACGCACAACCACAGGAAAGCTGGTCATAGCGCAGGGCCTCCAAAGTTCTGGCAGTTTTACCTCTACAACTCCACTGGTCTTTTGTTTTCAGCAGATAACGCATTGTTAATATAACTGCCATTACTGTTATTTTTTTGTATTAATCATCGTAACTTGGGTGACCTCTGACCTTGAGTCTCTTCTCTAGGAACTTCATGCCTCCTTCCTGTCCGTAGCCAAACTCATAGGGAAAACTCCAGTCCCGCACTAGGAATATCATAGACTGAAGCAGTGCAAAGGGTTCACAGCAGCAAAGAAGCATTAGCAAAGACAATCTCTGTCAAACGGAAGCTACCAAAATAGAGAAATCATTAGTACTCTCTGGTAAACCTAAATAGAACTCAATCGAACGCCAAGCGACAAACTAAAATAACAGGATGTTAGCGCTCTACCTGGAATGGTTTCAGAAAAGTTTCCTCCATGGCGAGTCTGCCATATTCAGTGAAGAGCTATAAGTAAAAAACATCAATAAGCATGGACCAAAGTTCAGGACTTCTAGGTAGAATTGAAAGTAGTGCTGTCCATGCAAGTAGCAGTGTATCATTGGAGTGTCTCTGGACCTCAACACCACATGTGATGTTAATAACTGGTGTCAAAATCTTTACCTGCAGGTGCTGGAGGTCATCCTCCTGCACATTCTGTGAGATGTTGTACACCTACGAATAAAGGAGAAGAAAAGGAATGGATGGCTGGCCTGGTACATAGCGCCAAGCCAGTCACTGTACCTGTGAATGGAACAAGATTGAGTGAGAGAGAAAGAAGAGAGGGATGAAGATTTAGGGAAAGAAGGGCAGAGATGGACAGAGATGCATATAGAGATACAGAGAGATGGACAAAGATGGGAAGATGGAGGGATAGAGATGGACAGAGAGATGGACAGAGAGATGAAGATGTAGGGAAAGATGGACAGAGATGGGAAGAGGGAGGGATAGAGATGGACAGAGAGATGGACAGAGAGATGGACAGAGATGGACAGAGAGATAGACAAAGAGATGGACAGAAAATGGACAGAGAGATGCACATTAAAGGGAGAGACAGAGACAGACATAGACAGGGAATGGACTGTTCATTGTACCTGCATAGAGCTGATCATTGTGCTAAGAGCGAAAACGGTGGCTGAATCCCTCAAAGTTGACTGGCTGTCAAATGTTCCCTGAGTATCCATGAGCAGAACAGCCACCTGTGGGACCAAACAATACAGTCCTTCAACGTTGTAATGTTCAACTTTAAAGAAGCACAAGGAATGTGTATAAAATATATATATCACACATAAACTGGCAGGCACGTTTAATAATATCCACAATACGCTTACATTTAAATAAAATGTAAAAGTCACATCTTGAGGCTTTACCCTGTACTTTGGGACACAAACAAACAGCCACCAGGGGTCAGAGGTGAAGATGGAGTACCTTGCGGCCGTCTGGCTTGTCCACTAGGAACACCTCGCTCCAGATCTGGATCCCTGTGGTCTCCCTCTCAGAACCACCCCTCCAGGAGAACCCTGTCAACGGCTCGTCCTCTTCCCCCAGCCAGCTCTCAGACGCCTGGGGACCCAGACACAGAACAGCCGGCGTCAGTGCAGAAGTACAGAACGCTGCATTGACCAGACCAGAAGAGTCGGGTCCACGCACGGTTTATTAGTTCCACTTCCTGGGCACCCAAGTCCGACGGGAGCTTGTCCCAATCTTAAACTCGGAGCCCACCGAGAGAGACGTCCACCCAGACCCCAAGCAAAAGCCAGCGACTGAGCCCTGTGGGTGGAGACACTTCGACTGAGCCCTGTGGGTGGAGACACTTCGACTGGGCAGTGTGGGTGGAGACACCTCAACTGGGCGGTGTGGGTGGAGACACCTCCAGCTGAAGTGTAGGGCTGCCTTTCCCTTACCAGACCTCTGCCCTCACCTGGCTGTACATGTAGCGCAGCATGAAGTCCATCAGGAAGGACTTGCCCTTGCGGAACGCCCCGGCCACCGATATGGCCACCACCTCCCTGTTCTGAACCTCGTCGGCCAGTAGGATGCGTCCCAGGGCCGCTTCGTCCAGCTCAAAGGTGTGATCGTCCTTAACGACCAGCACCTGTATGGGCCGCGCCCTTCCATCGGGCTCCTCCTCCTCTGAGCTCCAGTCGTAGGTCGCTTTGTCGGCGAAGGAGCCTGTCACGTTTTCCAAACAGGAATGGCAAAATTGAGAATGCTGCACGTCCCGTGACTTAACCCACCCGTGTCCAAAATGACACGCTATTTTCTTAAGTGCACAGCTTTTGGCCAGACTTACATTTGGGCGGCTATGGTGAAATGTAGTGCACTATAAAGTTATTAAGCAGTTAGAATGGGATTATATTGATATCAGCTGACTTTATGTTTCGTGGCCAATAACACTGCTCGCCACTAACCAATGATAATATTGATTTGAGAACCAGCTGATACTTTATGGTTCTTGCTAATAACTCTGCTACTGTTTTCTTCATATTTCAATTCCATTTCATGAGACATTTCAGCCGAGAAATTGTAAATGACCAGCGATGTGTTTTTAAATAGCATCCCCTTTACTGCTTATTCATTCTTATTAATTTTTTGTGCACAACTTCCATCAGGAGAAACCATGCCTTGGCCACAAGTGCTGCACCGTATAGGGAATAGGGTGGTGTTTAGACCCATACTGTCACTAAGCAGGGTGTTAGCTGTGATGATTCATGTTAAGCATGGGCTCACTTTAAAACAGAGAGGGAGACAATGAGAGAGACAAAGAAAGTGAGACTGAAAAACAGAAAGAGAGCCAAGGAGAAAGAGACAAAGAGAGAGACAGACAGACTGAAAAACAGAACGAGTGACAGGGAGAGAGAGTAAGAGAGATAGCTATCTTCTTTCCGGGCAAGCAGCGGCTCCGTCTGGCTGCATTCGGCCTGCCCGTTTACTGTCTCCTGGGACCTGGTAGCGTTGTAGGACGCACCGTTTTAGCTACACATTGATCATCAATGTTGTTCCTGGGATTTTCCTGCACAGCACGTCATGCTAACGTGTAGCGCAGTGGTATTCAACTCCTGAGCACCAAGCCAGTTCCCCTCCATTTGTTCTTTGCAACCCCCTAATTAGAGTCTTATTTAGACCTGGGATACCAGGTGGGTGCAATTTATGATGAGGTAGAAGAGAAAACCAGCAGGCTTGTCGGCTTAGAGTTGAATACCCCCTGGTGTTGTGTATTCACGGTTTAGAAAATTATTTTGTAGTTTGTGAATTCCCCTTTAGCACACCGGGCGTATCAAACCCTGCCAATAATATTTTTCGGTTTATTGTGATCCACGTGTGAACGTACGTTCCTAGCGCTGCAGGGTGAATTTCCTGTTGTTAGAAGCATGCTCAGGCCCTTTCGGCTTACAGTGTCCAGTCTGAGATGCAGACCGGGTTGTGGGTTAATGGGAACACGCAGAGCTGATAACACTAATCAGTCAGCCATGCAAGCTGTTCAGATCACTTCCAACATTGTGGCCTTCTCCCAATTTCCGACATTGAGCGAGGGAAACGGACGTGAGAAGTAGAATATTAAAAGAAGCCCCCTGGACCCTGTTTCATGGTTTAGCGTTTCACATTGACTCTGACGTCTGGACTGCACAGGTCAAAGGGCCGGGCTACATTTGCAATCAGACACGTTAACTCTGAATTATTCTTACTTCAGACTACATCATGCACAGCCCCTTTAAGCTCTAACAATGCATTTGTAAGATGACACAGCACAACAGGGATGGTATGACTTAAACAACGTGGCAAACCTGAGTCCTGAATTGTACACTATTCCATACATATGGCCCTAAGAGTAAGGCTGAATAGGGGGACTATGGTTTGGGGTGGGTGTCAATGTAATGATCTTAAAAATAAACAAAATTTAAATGTATTCTATCCATATTAGGTGCCTATCCCAAATTACACACTTTGGCCTCAGTGCACTTCTTTTGACCAGGGCTAACATGGTGCCATCTCAGATATGAGTGGATAGAAATTGTGCACATTGTTGTGATTAAAGCACCATTTGGGACACCACCAAAACACACCCACCCTCCAGACTGCTTCTTGCTCAGTAAACTCTAGAAGGGTATAGTATTCTGTAACTGGGTCAGTGATCATTGCCGTTTAACTCTCCCTCTATAGCTTCAAAAACAGTGATCATAACGACCATACATAATTGGCTACGTTATGTTAACCGCCCAAAATCTCTAAGTCGGTCCACCGCGATGGCAACAAACTGCTATATCTAATACCTGCCAAATAACCCGCCAAGTTATTTTTGCACAATTATCGGTAATGAAAAACATATGAGATAATCATCATACATCATAGATAGCTGTGAGTTTAAATAAACGTTGCCATCGCTCTGCTTCAGGTCCACCCAGTTTATCAGCATAGCCTTTACAATTTGATAAGCCTATAATACATCACAATTCTCTACAACTGGCTAATTTAATAATTATGATTGTATGTCTGTTTTTGTTTATCCTTTGCCCTCGTAATTTAAAAGAGTACGGGAATGGAGATGCTCAGATAGACGCTGCACTGGCCTGCTCTGCTTCCCATTAGTGTCAGCTAAACCAGGCTTGGCTGGGTCTGGTCCAAGTCAACGTATTTGCGATTTTACAGCATTCAAAAAATTTATCATTTTGTTCTGGCAAAATTCTAATTAAAACGGCAAATCCGTCATGAATAATACATGAACATCTGATCAGCTGCATTGCTGAGACTCCCCATAGCTTCCGAGGCTAAATGAAATAAGCAAAATAGCGGACCCTCTTTTTATGTGCGTACACAGTGGATCATAAAAGCATAGACTTACCCCAGCTGTCTCGATCTTTACGGTTTCTTGCCATGGTTTTCCTGTCGGTTTGACTGTAAGTGCGATGCTAGGCGGCTGTCATGTAGACACGGTCGCTCCGGAGGACCTCTTCAATTCGACACGAAATAGGATGCTCATCAAAGGGAGGATTCGGAAGCGATGAGAGCACGGTGCACAGTATTTGTATCAGCCACAAGGGGGCGCTATTTAGATGTTTTCCGTGAGATTCTTTTGGCATGTCACTTGAATGCATGCCCCAAAGCATCGCTAGGTGGGAGCAATTGCACATAGTTTATTAGAGAGTTTGTCATCCGTTACGCCTAAAAGCACTTGTGAGCGATTCAATAATGTTAGTTACTATTTATTTATTGTAATGTGTGTGTATACCCCTACACGTATATGCTTTAGTGCCATAAAGTATATTTATCACGAGTTAGTAGGGCAGCTCGTGCTGTCTACAAGAGGAAATGACATGACCACGTCAAGAGCGTGAGGAGTTTCAATCCAGCTCGGTCGGCCGTTGTTCGCGAGAGTTAACAGCCAGCAGAAGTGTACACTTTCTCTGAGAAACAACGAATAGTTTTAGAAGAAAGGGAACATACACTAGCGAAAATATTCAACTTGAACATAGGATTTTCGTATGCCATAAGTCTAGCGAGTTAACGGTAAGTTGACCAGCGTCGTAGACCCTTTAAGATCCTGTGGCGAATGTTACTGTTCTGGATTAATTTAGCTTGCTACTACTGTAGCTAACCGATAGCTCAACGGGCTACTAAGTGTAGCTAACGTTAACCTGCCACCTCGCATAACGTGCAACTTACTATCTAGCGAGTAGGTAACGCTACGTTCATAAACACAGGTAATCATTGACTTAATTAACTTATATTAACGTTACCGATTGTTAACAATGTTGCATAATCATTTAGTAATAATTTATGTTATTGTTTATCTGGTATCCTTTTTGTAGCGTATTAGCTAACTTGCACGTTTGTCTAACGTAATACTAGCACGCTCGCCGTAACCTAGCAGGATAGACAGCAAATATATGTATTCTTAAATTACCTATCTCTGAAAGTTGTTGTTTGTACCTATTTATTATATAGATTTTTTTCACACTATCTAACTTTTCTTTTCTACTCTGTCTCACCCGCAGGAAATGGACCAGAGGCCAGACGTGGAAGCAGCGCTTCTGCCCCTTTAGTAAAACACAAAGTAGCTAATACTCATCGAATGAGATTGACGTGTAGTGGCTCTAGTTAAATAGTTAGCTACGTAAATGTAAAGTGGAGTAGCTAGGTGTTGACGAGCTATCCAGACGGATCAATAGCTGTCATGGATATATTTCCAAGACCTAGTGGAGAAATCCAAAGAAAAAATCCACAGCAGGATTTTGAACTAATTCAAAGAGTCGGGAGCGGAACATATGGGGACGTATACAAGGTATTATTCTATCTCGGTATAATGTAACTTAACATTTCAGCAGTTTAGTTGTTTTGTGCAGCTTGAAGTGAATGGGACATGGATACCCACTATCTTGTTTATCAAACTCTTTTGTTAGTAGTCCGGTCATTCACTTTTGATTGCTGCCTCAGAGGTTTGTAAAGGCTTTATTTGCAGTGATGAGTCACCACACAACAAAGGGTCACGCAGTCTTGCATCTGCCCACCATATTATCACTGGTGTCTTAGGTTCCAAAAATGGTAGCATTGAGATTTGGGCCACCTCCTGAATATTGTTCCCTCTAGATAGCCTAATTGGCAGTCTCATCGTGTGAGGTTTAATTGATGACAATAACATGTTGTTTACCCAGCCCTTTCAAGGACTTTGTGCTCTTGGAATTAGAATTATGAAAGTTAAATGTGTGTAAACAATAAATGAAAATAGCACCCTGCTTTTAAATGTTAGGGATGACCCATATGAGCAGCATGGCATTACTTTGGTTAGGTTATTGGTATACGTATTGATGGAACTAACTGGGAGTTATCCAAAACAGACTTTTGTGCATCAAAGAAAGCTCAACTTTCTCACATGCATTCCTCTAAAGCATGGGTATTCAACACTTACTCTATCTGGGCTGGTGCCCATTAATCAGGGTGAACCCTGTTGTCCTGGTTCACCCATTAATTACACCCCCATTTTGTCTGAGGTCGCCCGTTAATCACCCCCCCCTGTTGTCCCGGGTCACCTGGTAATTACACCCCCCCTGTTGTCCCGGGTCGCCCGTTAATTACACCCCCCTGTTAACCCGGGTCACCTGGTAATTACACCCCCTGTTGTCCCGGGTTTCCTGGTAATTGCACCCCCCTGTTGTCCCGGGTCACCTGGTAATTACACCCCCTGTTGTCCCGGGTTTCCTGGTAATTGCACCCCCCTGTTGTCCCGGTTCACCTGGTAATTACACC
>JACXGK010004269.1:14793-31226 GCA_016801125.1 Novumbra hubbsi | reverse complement strand
AGCAGTGCATTTGCTAAAATAGCATTTGTGCAAATGCAACCAGATTTGTCAGTCCACACTTTCATGTTAGAATTGTCAAGTGTGCTTTTGTGGATCAAGTTGTGTGCGTGGATCAGTTTAGATTTATGCTAAGAATTTTGGCAATTCAGGTCACAGGTCAACGATCCACAAATTTGAATGAGACCATTAAATAACACATGTGCAGATGCAAAACACACTGAAACAGGATTGTTTTGGCGCTCAAACGGTCGCATTTTAGGCAATGCACATCAGCTTATTACTAACATTAACTGTAAAAATAAGTATATCAGTATTTGATTACGTAACTCTCCTACTGACATCAGTATCAACTAGCCTATATACTACAAAGGCATAATAGAATTCCTGAAATTCTGTTAATTCTTTTGGTTTTGGTGTGTGGCCTCAAGATGTTCAGTGGCCTCATCTCGCCACCCCAATGAAAAAGAGAACATGTAAATAATATGATAGCGTTTGTATTCATTATTAGATAACAACTTCCCCTGAAGCCCCTTAGGGGTCCAACCAAGTGCCATGACTTAATGAAAAACAAGGGATTCTACTGTATTATACAATACATTTTGTTCTTTGGTCAACAGTGCAAATTAATAAAGTATACTAAGATTGGATTAAATGAATCCATTGCTATTACAAAGTCATGGAAAATCTTGTTAATTAATATGACATTATGAAACTTTGCAAGTGACAATGGATCAATGTATTTAAACCTCGGTAGGCCTATGCGTTGTTAAGACCAGTATTGACAATAACCGTGATATTTGAAAATATATTGATATCGTGTTAATAATTTTTCTCCCAAAACGCAACACTACCTATAACAAGGACACCGTCCAAAACCCTCCAATAATGACCGGATTATCCACGAGTGGGAACGCCGTAATCCACCACAATGCCCGCTTGGCTGAGTGGACGGTCTCGCACAGTGGGAGCCCTTCTTCTGTGGTGGGGATGGGGGACAGAGCGTGATAATCAGCTCCACAGGAGGCGCACTACTTGTCAGTATAATGAGGTTGTGTCTGCAGCCAAATCTCCCAAATGGGAATGTGTCTGCATGCAGGTTATCTACCTGTCACTCAGAATTCCGGCCTGCATCACCTTAAAACCCAGCTGCCGCTGCACACATGTACATTGTCATTAAGACAACTACACCCCATGCCTCAGAATAGCCAACTCCGCCTCTGGTCCCCATCTGTTGTCCCCCCCATCCGGAAGGCTTTATCGCAGTCTCCCTCACAAGACGCTCTATCCGCTCTAACATTGTTCTGTTGCTTACTCATTGAGCCAACATATAGAACAACATTACAATATTAGAGTCAGTTTAGACGGCAGACCAAGCACTGGAAAGTTGGTCAGTAAATAGTGCGATCGAGTGTTGTCTGTTATATCAAGTACGTCTCATATAAAATCATATTCGACACTGAAACAGTTAGCATTGTGTCCTAATCGTTGGGCCAGAATGATGGCTTCCCCTATGGAACACAACTGTGACTATGGGCGTGTTTACATTATGCTTCACTTCCCCAGCTTTATCGAGGATGACTCAAGACGCTATCATATTTTTTGGGGTTAACTCGCAGATATCAATAGCTCTTGCTGCCACCTTTCGAGGAAGTGTGCCAAAATCTTCAATAGGGCCCCCCGGAGTTTAACAAGAGTGAGCAGAATCTGTGCAGTGTTGCTCAATTTCCCTGCGATGTACGGACACAATCATGTGGGGTACGTCTCAAACAGGCTGGTGTAAATTCAAAAGCTATTGGAACATTGCAAACTAAGATCGGTATATCTACTGTTTTATTTTCTCGCTCGTAATGTTAACCCACCCAATGTCTGGTATTGCTGCGTGTGTGTTCATGTGTCTGATGGGTTTATGCACATATTTTATTTGTACCTCTAGTCCATGTTTTTCATTTCAATTCCCTAATTACTAGGTGTGTTTCCTCTATAGTTCATTTTTCTGCTGGGCTCTCAGACTGACACAAAACTGCAGCATCATTATGCTCTATACATCACATGGATGCCTATCCAATGTAAAACTCTCCAACACTGAATCGCTAAAACAATTAAAGCTGGTCTGTAAAAAGAGTAAAGCGGGATGTGTTACACTGCATGCTATTCATGAGTGCATGTTTGTGCAGTGTCCGGTGTATTTACTCCCTTGTACACCAATGAAGTCAGCCCATGTTGTGTCTGTCTGTCTGGGTCCAGGTGTGCAGCAGGAAACCAGGGTTACTGTGGTAACAACAAATCCTACTTCTCCCATAAAGAGACCACCCTGCCTCATGAACCTCCCTCCTTAATTTCCCTCCCATTATTCCCCCTCTCCTTTCCTCCTTGCCCCTCCTCCTCTCCTTAACTCGCCGTCCCTCCCCTCCTCTTTGTACCTCTTTATTCCTCCCGTCATCTCTCGACCTCTCTTTAGACCTCCTCCCTCTCTCCCTGCCACCTCTGTCTTTAATGACCAGTCGCAGAGGCAACCCGGCTTCCCGACTGGTCACCAAGAGGAGATGGGAGGGAGGGAGAGGATGAGGCGAGGGGAGACGATGGGAGGGGAGAGCAGGGGATTGGAGAGGGGAGAGCAGAGGGGGCCCGTGGAACAGCCATCTAATGTGCCGTAAACCATAACCCCCTAATAACGAGAAGATTGCTAATTTCCACAATGCCATAGCCATATCTCATCCCTCCTCTAACAGTCCCAGAGAGCGGGCACAGAAAGGTATGCTCAGCATGGGAGGTGGAGTAGTTGGGGGGGGAGTAGTTTGGGGGGCTGCAAAGGGGGTCGGTTAGCGGGGGCTATGCCTCATCAATCATAATTTTACCTCGGCCAAAACAAAATATCCCCCTATATTATACCACTGAACGACACACTCTCGTATTTGATTATGAGTTGTTATGCAGCATACTGGCTGTTTACAACTACATTATAGCATCGGTTTTGCCTAGTGGCTGGGTGGTTGTGAACTGCATGTACGTATATACGTGTATATATGTGGCATACAGAGGGCGTTGTACTCTAAGAACATGTGACTATCGGCATCCCAATTGTAATGTTTTATTAATCAGGCCTTGTGGAGTTTCCTGTGGTGGACCTCCTGGTTCATTAATTACCTTTGTGGAGCATTTAGGCTTTTCGGCCAAGAGATCAGATGTCACATACTATGCCGTATTCCTAAAAAAACTGCGTCCAAATAATAGTTTAAATAATGTCCTGTTGCTAATCAGCTCCATCATACATTTTGAGTTAAGTTCAGTGGGATACTTAAACTGTTCTCGGTCATGACAAATTAAATTCACTTTGCTTACAAATATGTTTAAATGGAGTATAGGCTTTGGAATATTGATCCTAGGCTGGGGCGCTCACATTCTACCTTCTGAAGGCGTGTGTGTAGTGTGTATCCTGAAGGCGTGTGTGTAGTGTGTATCCTAAAGGAGTGTGTGTTATGACGATTCAGATGGAAGCTTTTTTGCGGCTGCATCAATCTCCCCTCCTACTGAATGAGGACATTCCTTATGCCCTGAAACTGTGAGCAACCAGATCTTTATATGACGATGACGTAGCAAGGTGTTACGAGCGTTGGTGGAAATACCTCGAGCCCACAGCCATTTTCCCTGGAAGATGGCAGTGTAACAACAGGGTGTAGCAATGTAACAACAGGGTGTAGCAATGTAACAAGAGGGTGTAGCAATGTAACAACAGGGTGTAGCAATGTAACAACAGGGTGTAGCAATGTAACAACAGGGTGTAGCAATGTAACAAGAGGGTGTAGCAATGTCACAACAGGGTTTAGCAATGTAACAACAGGGTGTAGCAATGTAACAACAGGGTGTAGCAATGTAACAAGAGCGTGTAGCAATGTAACCACAGGGCGGACGGCAAATATTCAGACTACCCGTGCGAGGCATTCGTATTGTTAATGCGACGAGCCTGTGTAACACCCACGTTGTTTGACCCGACCCCCTCTGTCCTTCAGTCTCTCTCCGCTCCTCCAGACACACTGTCCCCTCCACTATGACGGATACCCTCTGGCTGCCGACCCGTTCGTGTGTGACGTTGGTTATCCAGCAGGCAGCTCCTATCTCTGATGAGTACCGACCTGCAGGATGAAACCGGCACCACCACTAGATCAATAGCCATGTATAATTAACCCACGTTGGGATTGTGTGCCCTGGAGCTGCCTGATGCACGGAGGCACACCTGAGCCCCCCCCCCCCCCTTCCACACTCTGTTTGGGTTTTACATCTTCTCCCTCCTTTTTTTGTGAGAGAGAGAACAGAGGGAGAAAGAGAGAGAGCGAGAGAAGGAGACATGCTTTGAATACAAATGAGATTCTCTCTAGTGGCACAGATACCACACACCCCTCTCCATATTTCTCTCACTCACACACAGATTCACTTCGTCTCTCTCCCTCTTTCACAGACACACACACACACACACACACACTCTCTCTCCGTTGCCTTTGCAGCTGTATTGGAAACCAGCACCGCGCATGCAGTAATTCCTGCCATTTAATTGATTAGCTCAGGCTGCTTATTTGAAGAGGCTAATTAGAGGGGGGGGCATGTGGAGTGTGTGAGGAGGACCGGAGAGTCACGGGCGCGCTTTATTTCTGCATGTGTGTGTGTGTGTGTCTGAGGAGCTCCAGTCACGCTTCACTCTGGAGCTGGCGGAGAGGGCAGACTGAGTAGGGACGGAGAAGAGGCGAAGAGAGGAGATCACGCGGCAGCCGAGAGGAGAGAGGTTTTCACCGCGCTTCCCCTCATCTGGCATGGCTTCCGCATAGGAATCTGGTGCCACGGCAACTGAGGAGCCAAGCAGCGGCAGCGAGGTGTCTGAGGTAAGAGGGGGGGGGGGGGGGTTGGCCGTCTGTTTTTCTCCTCCCCCTGCATGGGCTGCGGAGTGAGGAGCCCCAGCGTGTTAGCATGGCTCTGTGTGTCTACGGGTCCCATTGTAGCCTGATGCGCAGAGACAGTTGGAGTCTATTTGGTGTTGACATGGGGCTGACTGGAGCATTACCCCACGCTATTTGCCTAGTGCTCTGAAATCCTATTAGGGTTTAACCAACCCCCCCCCACCAACGGTACTTCGACCCCTCAACCGCCTTACTAATAGCGTGTAGTGGTGATTGTCTCTCCGGCACGGGGGGTGGGGTGGGCTTTTATCACTGAGCGTTTGTGCATTCCGCACACTGATGTCTGCAGCTCTGATTCAGGAGTCTGCTTTCAGTGAGGCGAGTACATCCAGGCCAAAAGCACGCCCTTTTAACATGCGGCCGTACTGCCCGGATCACGACCAAGACCAGTGCACCGGGACCACGGCGATTTGGACGGATGTCTGTGGAAGTGACTAGTAGGGGGGAGAGTATTGGGCAGTAGAGACTGGCCTCCTGCAGTGTGGAAGTCATGTAGATGCTGCATTAATGTGACCACATTCAAGGGCAGCCCTTTATGTATATTGGGATTGGTTTCAACTAACAGGTCATATGCAGGTTACTCTTATCACACTGGACGTTCTTTTAACCAACAATTCAAATATTGTTGACCACAATAAAAGCATATATAAATAGGTCAAAATCGGCTATAACATTTCACATCTATATTAATTGTTATTATTATAATAACAAGCTCGATGTGTATATGCAACAGCTATGTGTTGTGTTCTTCTATAGGTGTGTCTATGAAACGTCTCTGTTGTGGTAATCTAAATGTGTGTATATGAAACATCTCTGTGTTCTGTTAGTCTTTATGTGTGTATATGAAACATTTCTGTACTGTGTTAATCTACATGTGTGTGTATATGTAGGAGAAGCTGGACAAGAAGGCTGTAGTGATTCAGATTGTTTTCCAATTAACCATTGTGTCCCAGGGTGCTCATGCATGTTCCTGTGTACACGTCCAATGGGTGTCTGGGCTCTGAGTCTACTCAGATTATCAAGCTCCATGTGATTCCTTCATATACACTCTTCCAAAGCCCATCTCTCATTTCTTTCCTTGGGTATCTTCCAATGTTTACCAACAATTATTTTTGCCTCCCCTTCTCTGTCCCTGGTTTCTTGCCCTTTCCTTTCTTTTTCTGTCTGTGTGTGGGTCTCAAATCAAAGTGGATTAGTCACATGTTTAGTTAACAACAGGTGTAAAGTAACAGGGAAATGCTTACAAAATGTAGGTTTAAGTAAACAGAAAGTTACAACGGTATGTGTGCTTGTGTTGGATGCAGTGTTCTTTCACCCTGCATAGCTTATCAGATCAAATCCAGGTGGACACACAAAAAAATACATACATACACACATTCTAGAATAATGTATTCTTGTGGGGAGACCAAATGTTTAGAAAGAAACCTGCACTCTCGCACACACACACACACATTTATACACATACAAACATACATGTATAGGAAAGGCAGGAAAGGAATATGCTAACAAATAACACTTTTTTTCATTTCTGGTAACATTTCCTTTGTCCTACTTTCATGTTCTATTCAAAAGCTCCCCCCTCCTCTTGCATATCGACCTGCAAAGTTTCTTCAAAATGTGTATCTTGTATTTTTCGGTTTGTGCCAAATTCGGACACACCCAGGCCGTTGCTGGATTGACAACTGACCTACCCCAAACCGCAACACCTGTGCTCTCCTGCTGTCCTCCCTTCTACCTGACACCCCGATCCCAGATACCCTGTTGTCCACTCACCCGTTACACACACCCATCTGCCACTGAGAGCAGGATCACCAACATCCTTTGGATTCATTTCCCTTACCTGGGGCGTCAGCTTGTCCTCAGAGACAGCTACAAGATATTTCCTGGCCGAGCAGGAGAGAGAGATAGAGGGTGTGTGTGTGTGTGTTTGTGTGAGAGAGAGATAGAGGGAGAGAGTGTGTGAGAGAACTGTCTGTGAGGTTCCTTCTGCTGCTAAGAGCCCCAACCTCATGCCTTATTCATCCTCTCTGCCAATCCTCTGCTTGTGTGGACGTGTGGAGAACCAGGGGCAGAAGTGGCACGGCTCTCCAGCACATAACACCACTTTCCCCCCAAGGTCAACGTGACTATGCCCAGGGATGGGAAACTGTGGAACTATGTAGGTGATCTGTTTGGTTTTTATCCTAGTTTTTCCTGTTGTCGTGATCATTTGAGCTGGGTGAACAGTAAATGGGGGACAACCCTCGGACCAGGAGATTGTCTACTCTCCCCAAGTCAGGCGGCTAAACACTTTGTACCATGGCACAAGGGAATGTATTGTTATCCTGTATCATGCCCGCTTTTCCATTTAAAGTGACTTATATGCAATAGGAGACCAGTTGATCTTTTTAAAGTGACTTATATGCAATGGGAGACCAGTTGATCCATTTAAAGTGACTTATATGCAATGGGAGACCAGTTGATCCATTTAAAGTGACTTATATGCAAAATGAGACCAATTGATTTGTTTAAAGTGACTTATATACAATTGGGGTCCAGCTGGTCCATTTAAAGTTACTTATATGCAATATAAAACCAATTTACTTGTTTTAAGTGACTTATATGCAAAATGAGACCAGTTGATCTAATACTTTGAACTTGGTCTCAATCTTTCCTCCACAGTAGAGAGTTGTCAGAGGGCTGGAGAGAGGGAAGGAGAGAGAACGAGAGAAGGATGGCAGCAGAGGAGAAGCCTGGGGTGAAGAACAGCAGCTCAATCGTTCCCTGTTTTCTTTTTGTTGAGGTGAGTGATGGGCTCTTCCTTTTCCTGTTAGAAGTGATTCCATTCAAGTACTGGAAAAATTACCACAGATTGGTGAATGTTCACAACATCAATTCCTTAGATTGGTCTTTTTAGTCAAAGGAATGTTGACATATATTTGAGATTTGCGCTTCGAAGAGAGTCTAAGAGAAAGGATGTCGCTATGAGCAGCTCTGCTAGCATTGAGAAGGCTTGACTGTCACTCACACTTGTCTCAAAGTCACACAGAACATGGGCGTGAGTTTGTTTCATGCCGTAACAGCATGGTTGCCACGAGAACGAAACAGGCATGAGGTTGTGCCACACCTTGTTCTTCAGGACATTTTTACACTATAGTTTTTACATCAACATCTTTTAAAGGCATGATAAATAGTTAATAAAATATGGGCTACTTTTAGCCTTGTCTAGGCATATTTCAACGTTTAATCTTTCAGGGGTACAGAGGATAAAGTAGTGTCTAATGATTTGCTCCGAGAGTGCAGTATTGAGGAACTTGACTCCAATCAAGCGCCGTCCACGGGGTATGGCATGGTATTGCAAAATGAAGGGATAGTCTTCCTTCTTCAAGATCGCTTTTACCATGTTCAAATCTCCCACCTTTCCCCCACCCAAGCACCGCCAGACCATTTCATTGCCCGAACCATGCTTGAGAGTTTGTGTCATGCACTATTCCAGCAACTTTTAATTTTTGTCTTCATTTCTCACAAATGTCCTTCTCTGTAATTCGAACACCTCAAACTTTGATTCCTCTGATCATAACACTTTTTTCAAATCTACCTCTGTGTTCTTTTGCCCATTGTAATATTTCCTTTTTATTGGCTGGTCTGAGATATGGCTTTTTCTTTGCAACTCTGCCTAGAAAGCCAGCATCCCAGAATCGCCTCTTCACTGTTGACATTGAGACTGGTGTTTTGCGGGTACAATTTATTGAAGCTGCCAGTTGAGGACCTGTGAGGCGTCTGCTTCTGAAACTAGACACTAATGTATTCGTTTGTGCTGTTCTGTGAAGGGAGTAGTACACCATTATAACAGCCGGTACAAATTCATGGAAATGTCTCACATGGAATAGCCTTCATTTCTCATAACAAGAACAGACTGACAAGTAGGTGTAGCACTTTTATTTGGATTAATTTGGGTTTCGAACTACAATGAAGTATGGACTAGAAGGTTCTGCTTCTGAATCATTTATAAGGTTTAAGGTTAAATTGCATAATTCAGTAATGTATACATATAAGATATTTTTTTAATTTCTGAATATATAAATATGACGTCACTGCATAGAAGTAGCTGAGAGTGGATGTAACTTTAATTAGTTTGGAGTTGGTTATTGTTGCAAGCAATACAGTTTTTTGACATTGGACATTATGCTTTTCTTAAAGAAGGTTATCTTGTCTCGTTGTTACTGTCTGCCTGGCTGACCTGAACAAGTGACACATTTATGGTGGTGAAGAAAGAAACAAAGTGCCACTAAAACTAGGGTGCACCCTATATCACTAACACTACATAAGCTAAGCAAATTCCAGTTTTAATTTCACAGTCAGATCAAATCAATAACAATACATTTAGTAAAACAATTCCAAAAGTTACAATCAAATCCTCTTGTGAGTTTGACCTTACGAGGTAGGTAACATGTATGGGTGTATGTACATTTCTGAATGTACTTGAATGTTAATGTCTGTGAATATATGTTCTTAAATTCTCAAACCACACCGCTGAGTGTAACAAGGTTGATCAAGGACAGTCTCTAGACTCCGGGGGGATGCTGGCCATATTGACATAAACAGAGTGAGGAAAACAACATTTTCCAGTCAGAAGACCAATATTATCTGCTAGGCTAGTCATTGTTAACAGGCACATGGTCATTAGCAAGGTTTTAGCTACCCTACAGAAAACTCTAAATGAGAGAAAGTGATAGACACAACAACATATCTTCCAAAGCAATTCAAAATGTTTATTAATAGCACATTTTTACACAGTGTTTTACAGCTTTCGATTAAAGGACAGTTTATGAAAGAGAGGCAATTGATTCATTAATGGACAATTTGTAAGAAAAGACAATTGTCACAGAAGAACAATAGTTAGACAATTAGTGCTGATACATAGGTCTCTTTCCTCACAAAGAACGTATTTGTCATTGATACCCATGAAAATCTTCCATTTTGGATTTTCCGGCATTGAACAAACCAACTTGACAGCTCCCCTGCTCACCCCATTTTACCAAGTGTTATTTTAATATCAGTTGATGTACATTTCCAAAACAATATCAAGATATTATTAACGACATTACGACTGGCCACGTTGCTGCGTGGTGATATCTCTTGCTCTGAGTCAATCATTGTATTTACATTTGGTAGTTTTCTTCTGCCTGGTTTTCACACTTATTTAGTTTGTGATGTCTTACGCATTGTATCTGGTCCATTAAAGTATGACTGAACTGGGTTGAATTTAGGTAGTGATTGAACACACGTGGTCCGGTTAAGACCCGGTGATTTACCCTGTGCCAGAAGGAATCCTTTATTATTGAAACACTCCTCAGCAGCCCATTGCCATGGTAACCAATCAGGTGATTTCATGTTCTCTCTCTCTCTCTTATTGGCATGGTAAAAACATATTTAATTGAGAATAAATATTACTTGTACACATTTCAAGGATCAGCCATTTAAAATATATTGTAAGCTATGTACAATGTTGTGGTAATGTGCAAATAGTTGAAGTATTTATGGAATACCAATGGACAAAAAAATTCAGATGAATGGTGTTTTTTTCTATTGGTAAAAAATCATACTGCTACAAATGCATATTGTTTTATTTTGTTTATTAATGTTTGATCTGTTCTCAAATTCTTTGTGGATCAGTATGATGGGTAATATTTTATAACTCTTTTTATATACATTTGGCAGGAGATAAGGAGATAAGGAAGTGCAGCTGCCTTTCTACTTCATTTTTTGGGCTCTATATTACAGTACCAGGCTGCCTGTCACTGTCCATGATCACTGTCCGTGTTGTTTAGATCTAGGATCAGTCATGGTGTTAAGGAATTCTGCCTTTGCTACCTGTTTCAAATGTTTTTGGTGGATTCTTTCCAATGTCTCAAATCTGAATTGTATGTTGGTTTGGTTGCTTCGGTGTTGCTGTCATGTCACTCTGTTGTGTCTGTCCGTGTCTGTGAGTAGATTCTCAAAAACAAGGCCACCTGTCTGAAGGGGCTACTCTCTCTGTAGATGTAGATAAAGGGCTTTGTTATGGAAGGCTTGAGATTCCTATTCCTTTAGGTGGTTGGTTAATCCAATTGCTCTTTTATGCATTTTCATTGTTAGTTGTATTGTCCTAATTCTGTTCTTCTTACATTCTTGCGGTTGTGTAATGTACTCTGAAGAAACCTTTAACAGAATTTTGCATGCAGACTCTAAATTAGCTGTTGGTCCCATTTTGTGAACCATTCATTGGTCAGTGAACCCCCAAGCTGGTAGAGCAAGGAGTTCCCTAACAGATTGTGATGTAAATGATTTGTATACAACAGTCTCTCTCTTCCGAGTGCAGGAGGCGAGACCACATCAAACACAACGCATGAAAAGAAATGACCTCACTTTACCTCCACCTAATAGCATCAATGATTGAATGTTTTAAATGTGTTTTCCCCTCATCAAGCCAGTCTCCGTTTTCACGCTTTTTATGGACTCGAAATCATTCAGATATTGTGACTGCAGGGATGTTTGTGTTCAGCACGCGCCTCACTCTTGATTCTGTTATTGTGTGTTGGTGCATCCTCCATCTCTGACCACATCCAGTTTCATGAATTACTCTGCTCTGCTCCATACAAGGAGGCCATACCCACCAGAGGGCACTGTTATGATATGATGGTACCTGTTCACAACTGTTTTGGGAAGCTTAGTGCCACAGTTGGGAGCTAGATGAGCACTTTTGCTTGTCTTACCAGATTCCATTTGTCTTTCTATGATATTATATTCAGCCAATGGAGCTTACTTTTGGTTTCAGTTTATATTTAGTAAGTAGTGAGGGTGATAATCGGGAGAAAATGCTTAGGGGTTATTCCATGTGATTTCATGAACCTTTTTAAACACGCCACATTTGTTTTGTTTTTATAAAATGCTTTCCATACTTTTTATCCTATGGTCAATGTTTTCAGAATGTTTAAACTGAATTAGTAACAACCCAACCTCATTACCGTACCTCCATCACTTATTTTCCAGTGATTTTCCTGTATATCACAAGAGAATAAATTGTTATGTTTGATTACCCTTGACATTTTACAACTAGGATGGTTCATTGAATTTCTTGAAGAAATTAATTGTTTTGTAACATTTTACATCAGTGGTTCCCAACCCTCTCCTGGGGACTCCCCAGCTATTCCATGTATTAGATATATTAGCTCTGGGATACATGTAACACCTGAATCAACCTTTTAACTAATTAACAAGGCGTTACCTGTTGAATCAGGGGAGCTAGGTTTGGGCTAAACCTAGCTGGGGGGTACCCAGGAGAAGGTTGGGAACCACTCTTCTACATGAATTACCAAAAAACATGTTTCTCAACTAAAGGCGGCCAAATTATCTGAATAAATGAATATATTTTATCATTTTGCAGGACTTTCATGAACATGTAATGACACGGAAATTACAGCATTTGCTACAGAAAGAGAGAACTATAGGGCATCAATTATTCAGCCAGGATTTTAAGTTGTTACCATCTCTATATTTTAAAACATGTTTGGTATGGTATATTAAACTCTAAAATGACTTTCATATTTTATTTATGTTTGAGGACCCCAAGAAAAGAGATGTACATAGCTGTAGCTATGCAACAGCTAACGATGATCCAATTATCCCAAAAATGTATGTTCAGAAGACAACCACCCTTCCCTGACACACACACACGCTCTTAGACACACAAACTTAGAGCCTCATTATCACTTGGATAAGGAGAAAAAACACCTATCCTTTGCTAATGCTTCTTCCATCTCTAAAAATAAACCCTGTATGTGATGGTGGGTAACACTTGTGCGCTCAAACCTGTTGAAAGGAGTCTTTCAAGTGAAGCGCATGATCCCCCCCACTCAAACACAATTTACTTGCCGTGATTTTGTGATTTGCTGTGATCAGACTGAGAGCTAAGACATAACGAAAAAAATAGTTTTCTTTGGTTGGCGTCTGGTAAACGTCCATCAAAGAACTTCACCCGCTTCGTTTCTTGGCCTCTGAATCATAGCAGAGGGAAAATACACTCAGCTTTCCTGCCAGCCTTATTTGAAGTATAGGGCACCGTACAGTACATCAGTGTTTTCAGCAACTGTATACTTATAGCAACTTATAAAAGGTTTTGGAATTCATAAATGCTGCCATTTTTTATCATTACATTTTTGCATTTAGGAACTGCTGTAAATGTAGTCAGTTGGTAATCGATCTCCTGTAAATGAATTTGTGATTGATTTCATAATTTAATCACAGTTAAAACTAGAAGATAACAGTCACACAGATAACAGTGCAACTGGAACATTACAGTCGCACAGATAACAGTGCAACTGGAACATTACAGTCGCACAGATAACAGCGCAACTGGAACATTATAGTCGCACAGATAACAGTGCAGCAGGATGATAATAGTCACACAGTTGAATTAATTTGTTGACACCTAAAAATGTTAGCTGGGGTGCCATCAAAAAGCATGTCTGAAATGTGTGTGGAAATGTTGTTGCTTTCAGCTAATTGGTTAGCGATGCAGCAAACCCCCTATTATTATCCACTGTCCACAGCTATCGGAAGGAAGCCTGACAATTTTGTTCAATTACTTTATGTCCATTTATTTTGTTAAAAATTACTCCTTGTGTTATCCGAAGTGTTTCTTAGAAAGTAACTACCTAGGTTGCCTTCTGGAAATAAAATACATACATGATATCATACATACATAATAAACACTGCCTGAAATGTATAATAACATTGGTCAGCTAGAGATGCCTCACTGCTTTTTAATGAAAAGCAGTGATCCGAAATTCAGTGTAGATATTATTAATGTTGAAAATGACTATTGGAGCTGGAAACGGCATATTGTTTATGGAATATCTACATAGGTGTACAGAGGCCGATTATATTATGTTAAGAAGTTACATTAAAAGTGTTTCTTTTTTATTCAATCCTTTTTCATTCAGTCCTGTTTTAACAGTTGATCTCTCTGTTGTCACCTTGCTGTCTTTACATCTGACGTAAAACCAATTCCACTGATACAATTTATTGTCCATTTATAAAAACAAATATTCATAAATAAACGTACACAGCTGTTTTAGAACTGACCCTTACTGAGTCTGGTTTTAAGACCCTCTTTACCAAAAAATCTTCCATTCCTAAAAGCATGTGTCTACAAAATGATAGGGCTATTTTAGTAGTTCTTTATGTAGAATACAGCTTTTTTTTTCATGAATCGTTGCATATTAATGAAGGACCTACACAGTAAAGATTGAATGAGCCTTCACTCATGTCGGTTGCTGGTCATTATGAACACTTCCAAGATGCAGGTAGTGTGCTACAGCAGTGAACTCAGCAGTGAGTTTTTGGTGCAGTGTCATCTCTGCAGTGCGTTTAAAGGGTCTTTTGCCCGGGTTCTATGCCTTGCATGGGTGTGGATCTGGCTGCACATTTTTAACCAAGTGATCCAGACTTGGTGGGTTTCTCTAACAGCCAAGCCATTACCATAACCCATCTTATACCCATCCATACACCTTCCCATAGGGAGATAGAGAGTGGGATAGACGGAGAGAAACAGAGACGGAGAGAGAGAGATTGTGAAGATTGAAACGCAGAAACAGAGGCACAGAAGATGTTAGACTGTATGTAAAGAGAGAGCTCTGGAGAGGGTTTCTGGAGGACGATCAAAGCATAGCAAACATGTCTCCCTTCTATGTCTTCCCTCACTCTCCCCCAGATACATTCATCTGTCTTTTTGTCTTTCTACCTATATTTCAATTCACATCTATCTATATATATATATATATATATATATATATATAGATAGATAGATAGATAGATAGATGTGAATTGAAATATATATATATCCCTCACACACACAGCCCCCTAAAGCATTTCAAAGTACCATTTTCTCTTTTGAAGCCGGTTTCACTCTCCTTACCGTATCTTCACTCCCTCACCCCCTCTCAACCTTTCTCTGTTCACATCCCGTCCACTCCCCCGTTATCCTGTACTCTCTCTTTTCCCCTCCATCCCTGGCACACCTCCTCCCTCTGCTCTCCTTTCTTCCTCCCACCGCTGGGATCTCTACTGCCCCCACAATGCATAGTGAGATACTCTTACTGTGTGTTAATCTCCTTTCCCTTCTGATCCGTGTATTTCTTCCTCCACCTCTTTCTCTCGTGCTTTTCATGGCTGCTCTCACAGACACACTTATCAGGATTATTTTCATTCACTCCCTCGGTCTTCCTTAACTCAGAACTTACTTAGAAATGTAGGACAAAAAATAATCTTTAGATTTAATTCAGTGACCTTTCGAAGACTGTGGATCATCCTCGCCCCTAATATTTACATTGCCATGTACTATGATCTGCTCCAACGAATAATTACATGATCAGCTTATGGTTGGCAGAAGGATAAGCGCTGTTTTTGTTATTTCCAAAAGGAAGAAAGCGAGAGATGGATGGAAGAATGTTTTCCGAACGGCAGCAATGGATGTATGTTTGGGAAATGCAGCGATGTGACCCAGTGTTCCTCTCAGCTCACCTGCTCCTCTTAGCTCATCTGTTCCTCTCAGCTCACCTGTTCCTCTCCGCTCACCTGTTTCTCTCAGCTCACCTGTTCCTTTCAGCTCACCTGTTCCTCTCAGCTCACCTGTTCCTCTCAGCTCACCTGTTTCTCTTAGCTCACCTGTTTCTCTCAGCTCACCTGTTCCTCTCCGCACACCTGTTTCTCTCAGCTCACCTGTTCCTTTCAGCTCACCTGTTCCTCTCAGCTCACCTGTTTCTCTCAGCTCACCTGTTTCTCTCAGCTCACCTGTTTCTCTCAGCTCACCTGTTTCTCTCAGCTCATCTGTTTTAGTCTGGCACAGACCTTAAATCAGGTTTGGACCACGGGGCTGCCAACTCTGTCTGTAGCGATAATTACCCCTGACCTGCTGTCAGCAACATGGATGAGGTCTGCCTAGGAGAGATTTGGTTGATGACCTGGGGAAGCCACACTTTGTGTGTGGTTGCAGCTTGGGTCTGTCCCTTGGAGACGAGCGGTTGTAATGTTTGTATGTTATGAAACAACCATTTGATCCCCCTTACAAGCCTTTAGATCAGCTCAGATCAGCTTATGATTTAGCAAGGACTCGCAACCATACACACACACACTTAACCTGATAGGGAAAATAGAAATCAGTGGAAAAACACCTACTTGGGGGCTTCTGCTGTCAGCAGCACCACCACCCTTAGCCCTACACCTGTTCCCTCCCCCTTCCCCCATGTCTCACCCCGCTCTCCCCAGGTCAGTGTAGCGTGTGATGGAAGCAGAGTGGAAGGCTGTCGGGGCTTAATGGACAGCATGTGTGTTTTACGTGGGCTCTTGTGCCCAGCTCTCAATTTGAACCCGCCCATACCAGCAAGCAAAACACAAAACTGCTCTTTCAGAGAACATGGCAGAAGCCACACAAGGGTCTTGTTTTGACCCCCCCCCCCCCCCCCCCCC
>JACXGK010004269.1:0-14693 GCA_016801125.1 Novumbra hubbsi | reverse complement strand
GAGAGAATGGATTAGAGAAACAGAGGCAGTGACGAACACACTGTTAACAACCTGAATATCTACGCAGTCATAAGAGGATTCGTCTTTTTAAATCCTGCCTGTAGTGTTAAACATTCATAAAACACATGCACACAGTAGGCCTGACAGGTTGTTACAGGCCTACTGAAACCTTAAGGGAACCCACGCAGATTAAGAATAGTGTATGTACTTAGTGTTTCTAAAGTCTAAAGCCTTCATTTCTGATTTGTTAAGCTGTAATATGGAATTGTGCTCATAACATGAATAATTTAGCAAAATATTTGGAAATAGATCATGCACTGTATATCTATATTTACTTTTTGTACGTGTGCTATTGTGTAAAACAGGCATTAACTCGTATCTTTCATTGAAATGTGTTGAAAAACAGATGTTTATAATGGAGTAAAGAGTTACAGTTTTTTTACAATAGCTAACATCTTTTTTTCCAGTCTGTAGTCACATTTTCAAATCTCTAAACACAATTAGCACAACATCCGTCTGATGTTAATTAATTTTGTTTTCACAGATTATGCATCCAATTAACACATTTCTAAAATGCTTGCATATTCTTAACATACAAACTCACCTAATAACAAAATAATGGATTTATGGTGTCTTATTTACAAATGCTTCCACACAACATGCCAGAAATGAAGACCTGAAGTATAAAACATTAAATATAGTATGAAGGCTCAGCTTTTGCGGCTCTAAAGCCATTTTGAAACAGCTGATAAGCATTTTCGAATGACCATATTATTGAAACAGTGAGTAGCTGATTTACTGTAAGTAAATTCTTTCTGGCATCAGTGAGCTCCTGGACAACCTCTGACAGTTTGTTCAGAAACATGCACACAAGTTGCCCGCTGGAGGTCATTTTGTAGGGCTCTGGTAGTGCTGTTCCTCCTTGCACAAAGCTACAGATACTGGTCCAACTGCTGGGTGGATGCCAGTCAATGGCCATGTCAAACCCTCCTTGTATAACGGCCCGTCTTTCTGGTATCTCCTCCATGCTCTTGAGATGGCACTGAAAGACACAGCAAACGCTCTTGTGACGGCACATATGGATTGAAGAGCTGGACTACCTGTGCAAAATAAATGGGCTGCTGGTACCGCCATAGGTAGTGACAAAGACACTAGCAAAAACCAAACTAGAGAAGAATCAGTCAAGCAGAATGTGGAGAGAGCAATTGTTTGTGGCCACCACCTGCAAAGCCATTCCCTTTTTGGGGGTGGTCTTGCTCTTGTCTCTGATGTGCTTCTGTTGTCGCTTTCATTCACAACAAAACAGGGGACATTGATTCACAATTGTTTACGTTTACTAACTGGACAGATTTGATTTCCCTGAAGTTAAATTGACTTTGTGTTATACTTGGGTGATTGCGTGTTCCCTAAATGTTTTTGAATAGTGTAGTTGCATAGTTTCAAAATGTTATACTACACTGTCTGGCCCCCAAAACATTTTCATACTCTAACATTTCGCTGGACAGCCTTTAGCTTTGATTATGGCAAGCATTCACCGCATTGTTTCCATATTGTTTCAACCACCTCATGCAACATTTTGCAAAAAACTATTCCAACCAAAGTTGCATACATTTTCTAGCAAGATCTTGTATTGACAACAGGACCAACCAACCACTCCGTGAAGTCTACTCCAGCATATCCCTAAGACCTTCAGTGGGGCTATGGTCAGGACTCTGTGCTGTCAAATTCATGTGTGAAAATGATTCCTCATGCTCCTTCAACCACTCTTGCGCAATTTTAGCCTGACACAATTTGGTATTGTCATCCTGGAATATGCCTGTGCTATCAGGGATCAAAAAATCCATTTATGGGATGAAATCAACTCTGCTGACTTCGTTTTATTGCCACAACATTGCTAAGCCTAGATCTGACCAATTTAGGCAACCCTAGAACATAACACTGCCTCCAGGGGCTTGTACAGTGGGAACTATGCATGATGGGTGCATTGCTTGAAGCCTTTTCCCCCGAATTAGACTCAGGAACAAGTGGTTTCCTCATAGTCACACAGTGGTTTAGTCCCAATCCTGTGAGTTCTTGTCGCATCGTGGAAATGCTACCACCCTTACTATTGAACATGGCCTTGAGCTCAACTGAGGATTTTTTTAACGATTTGACTTCACCAAGCGTAAGTGATCTCCGATCACAGTACGAGTTCAAGATTTTATTCCTACCCCATTATTCCGCAATGTTGAAGGTTCACCGCTATCGTTCCAGGACCACAATGCGTTGACAGTTCTTAACCCGATCCCAGTCATTTCAGCAATCTCCTTAGTTGTTTATTTTTGCTTGATGCAGGCCAACAATGTCACTCTTCTGAAACACACTAAGATCTTTTCCACGACCACGGGATATGTCTTCCGATGTGTTTTTTTAAGAAATGAGAAGCTGCTCACTGCATCGGTTAGGTTAAAAAGAATTGTTGTAAATGGCAGCAATGGAAAATGTACACCAATTAAATTCCCCCCATGTCACACTCCATGCCTTGCTGAACACCTAATCCCCTTTCTGATTCAGTCAAATCCTCGATAGCATGACATTGTAGCCGGTATTGTAAAGGTGAACGGCATGGATGGTGGTCACCACTGCCACTAAAATGATTGATTTGGGCCTTTATGTCCCTTTGTGTTTCAGCGCAATTATATGCATGTATAGCATCTCATTGCAAATAAAGTTTAGGTAATTTTGACATAATTCTCCAACAAACACTCCATAACAGTGCTTTAGTCTGAGGATGCCTTTTTTGGTACGTGCATGGCAATAACATCAACATGTAAGATATGTAACAATGTAACTTAACATACATTAAAAACAGATATTGTACCTTTTTACCTGCGCATGTGCATTTCTAGAAATGGGGGTCAATTTATTGAAAACAGGGATGGAAATATCTCACATACATAAGCATTCAGTACGTTGTAAAGCGCCTTTGTCAGACATCCCAGCTTTGTGTCTTCTTCAGTACAATATGTCTCTACCAGCTATGCACACCGGGATATGGAAAGCTTCTCCCATTCTTCTTTGTACATCCTCCGTCAGATTGTATTGGCACGTTGGTTACTCTGATCTTCAGCTCTCCCCATAGATGTTCTTTAGATTTCAAGGATTCCAGCATTGTCTTGGTTGTGCAGAACGATGAATCTTTGCCCCAGTCTGATGTCCTGCTCTGGATCAGGGTTTTAAGGGCCTCTGTATTTTCTTCCGTTGAGGCGTATTCACCTAGGGGACTTAGAGAGGGCACTTGAAAGGAACAGTCAATTTCACTCTGCTGGTCCCCTAAAATGAATATTAGTGCCCTTTAGATGCTTACGATATAACTGATGGTACACTTCTGCAGTGTACCACTAGATGTTAGAACATTTAAACCACGTTTCTGTTCTATACCTGTTTAGACCGTGTTGAGAAACACCCAAACGGAATCGTCTGACATAATAGTAAGATCTTTCAATAGATTCCAACATTCCCGGGCCCAGAGCGGAGAAGTGTTACCTGTTCACCAGGAGTTGTGTGCTCCCGCACCTTGATGTTGGAAGCCACTGTGAGCTAACAGGGGCTCTGTGTCCAGCCACGACTCCTCCCACCCGTCCCAATAAGCCATGTAGGAGCTCAAACAGCCCCAGGGGAACCTCAGGACAATCAAAGCTAGGCATCTTTACAAAAAGAACAACCGTTTACTGTCCATAACACTTTCAGATAGTACTTTAAGATAGCTCTGCAGGACAACCATACAACTTAGCAATTTAGATTCATTGATTCTACCCGTTTGATGTCTATAGTCAGTGAGAGATCAAGGAATAACATGCTTTTTGTTACATCACACGCCACTGTTGTGACTCAGACTAGACATACTCTAAGAAAAGGAAAGTTTCAAGCAGAAAACTGATTACAAATCTACAAACTACAGAATGTGAATAGATTCTCTTCATTCTGGCTGAGGGACCTTCCCGACAGTACTCTCATGTCTTCAATGGGACCACCATTCATGCTCCCTCCTGCCTCCCTATGACTGCTGCCATCCTGCTCTTAACAGGTCAGTCATAACAGGTTGGTCATAACAGGTCATTCATAACAGGTTGGTCATAACAGGTCAGTCATAAAAGATGTCTCTTGAAGTAGAGATGTATCTCAATGAGACAACTTGTGTAAATAAAGGTTAAACCAAAAAAACACACGTGAGTGGTTATGGCACATCTGAGATTGGTTTGCCGAAGTTCTGACAGCTGGTTATGTGGAACTGTCTAATATGCCTTGATGGTGGCAAAGTGGATACACTGCCAAAACCTGGGAACGTTTTAATTTTTTTACTCATCTAATATTTCACAGTAAATGTATGTTTTCAATAAATGGTAGTGTGTTTAAAGATATTTCCGAATATAATTTTGGCATAGTGAAACATGATTGTAAGACTGCCCTGTTTCTCAATGTTGTACAAATACTTCAGAAAATGAATCACTATGCCAAAACTGGCCAGAAATCAACACTGGGGAACCAGATGTGATGATTCCATTCCATTTCCAACACAGACTGCTTCCAGAACAAACACAAAATAATGACATGGAAATATGATATTAATCACTCCATGTTTTTGAGGGTGAAGATATACAATGAAGGAATAGCAATGGCTGGTTAATTGCTGTGTTTGGAAATCTGTTCATATTGTTTACAAGATCCTAATATATCAGTAAACAGATTAATGGGAATGGATTTCATTTTTGGGAAGCCTTCTTAGCATATTCATTGTCAGAGCTAGAGCTAATAATATTAGTTGATATACCGATAACTACATATACATGATGTTATTAGTTCTCCATTAGACTACTCTTCTATCCTTGTAATCATTCTGAATGAGGACACAGTCCGTAAGCTAACTTCACCTCCATTTTGTAATGCAATCATGCGTTCAGCTAAGAGTGAATGGAATTGAATGTTGGGAACCTCTTTTTTAGCAGCATATTCTTCACCATGACAACTGTGCATGGCATACCATGTCTTTCTCTCTCAAGGGATGAGAGAGAGAGAAATGAAGATTCTGAAAAACAAATCTGAAAAACAGCACTGTGTTCATAAATATCTGAGTACACTGTTACTCGGCATGTGCATACTATATGTGAGTATTTGTGTGTGTGTGTGTGTGTGCGTGTGTGTGACGCTGAAACATTTTTCCCTAACCTATGTCCCTAATAAAGTCTCCAACTAAGGGAAGTGGAAGAGAAGCGGTCAATAGCAACCCTTTACCTCCCTGACGATCAGGGAGTAGGTGTTTGCCTTTACGCATTCAAACGCATATCTCTTGTACTGTATAGCATATTAGATTTCATACAAAAAAGCTCATGGACAATTATATATTTGTCTACCTAGAATGGGCAAAATGTAATGTTGTAATATTCCTTTCAACGACTGTTAGCAGTTGTGTTGATACCTTGATAGTAGTTCCCTCATCTAGATCTTTGGAACGGCCAGGATGAGGAAGACGCTGGAATTGGCCGTTGGACGTGTCATGTAGAGGACGTCAGCTCATGAGAGGCATGTGCCTGCAGATAACTGCTTGGGAGGATGCTAATGATCACGTTCATACGCCCCTGTGCACATCCACGCTACTCTTCACACACACACACACATCCAAAAATACACCCACCGCTCCTCCGTAGTAGACTCATGCGCGCCAAGCGCCAACGCCAGTGCCAGCCGTTTGCCTCCAACCCTCCTCCCTCTTGCTCTGGTCCCTCGGTGTTTTCTCTTCTCCTGGTGCAGCGGAAATCACCGCTTTCCTTCTTTCTTCCGTCTTCTTACTCTCTCCTGCAGACTCTCCTCTCTCTCGCTTCTCCAGATCTCTCTCTCTCCCCCTCCAGATCTCTCTCCTCTCTCTCCCTCTCCTTCTCCAGATCTCTCTTTCTCTCGTGCTCCCTCAGTCTCCTGCTGCACTGGGCAGGCTGGCGGTAGGAGCTCCATCCCTCTCTTGGTCGTTTCAGTGGACCTCTCTCGCGCCTTCTCTCCTATGCCTGTCTCTGTGTTGATGAGGGGAACCGGGACTCGACTCTCCCTCTTTCCTCTCCTCCTTCGTCTTTCTCCTCCGGTTCTTGCCTAACCCGGGGATCATGTTTTATTTCCAGCTGGTGATCATGGCAGGGACGGTTCTCCTGGCGTACTACTTTGAGTACACAGACACATTCCCTGTCCACGTCCAGGGATTCTTCTGCTACGACAAGAGCTTCTCCAAGCCTTACCCAGGCCCGGATGAAACCAGCAAGATCCCCCCCCTGCTGGTCTACTCCCTGGTCACAGGCATCCCCTGTTTCACGGTAAGACCATGTGGCACTTTTGGTGTTTGTGTGTTTTTTCGTTTAGTCAGTGTGGGTGTGAGGGCATGTATAGTGTTCCGAGGTGTAATTGTATGTGTGCCCAACCCAGTTTCTTTTTTTTATGTCTCAGAAGGGAAAGTTTGGGGCCATGGTTTTCTAAATTTCCATTTATAATTTGTCAGAATGTTGGGCAGTGGCGGTCATTTTGTAAGTCTGCTCTGCTTCATGACAGACAGGGTGAACAGATTGGTGAACCACGTGAAGGCCCCTCCCCTCCATTACAGAGCCAGTCTTATAAAGAAGTGTGTGCGCATCTGTGTGTGTGTGTGTGTGTGTGTGCGGTCAGCCAAGGAAGAGGGATCAGACCTGTGAAGAGAGAGATGGAGAGTGAAGATGGTCACACCATGTAGAGATGTAATGGAAACAGACAGAGATAGGGAACCGACAGACAGAGCTAGGGAACAGATATAGGGGACAAACAGACAGAGATAGGGGACAGACAAACAGAGATAGGGGACCGACAGAGATAGGGGACCGACAGACAGAGATAGGGAACAGACAGTTGGGAAACCCAGATATTAGACTGATAGAGCTAGATAACAGACAGGGATAGAAAACTATGGAAAAAGAATAAACAGAAAGGTTGCAGAGGCTGTGAGGTAAAGACAGTGGGTGTCAGTTGAAAGGAAAATAGTGCATCCGTTTAAATACCATTATAAGAGACAATCAAGGGAGACAACAGCGGAAAGGGTATTGTAGAAAAGACAGTGATGTCATCAATCGTGTTGTAGAAAAGGAAATCGTAACGGAGCTGTAGAAAAGCTATGGTGGTGGAGATGTAGAAAATGGATGGTCATTTTTAATGAAGATGATAATGTTGGAAGTGTTGTAGAGCTGTGAGAGATTCAAGGCGCGTGACACATAGAGCACATGGCACGGAGCAACACAGACCAATCCTGCTTTAGCACTTCTGTACACAGTGAGAGGCTGTAAAGCACCCCACTCTGCAAAACATCACAACTGCTGAAAAGTGCATAGGTCAACATTTTCCCTGGATCAAGATGCATTATTGCTGCATTAGAGCACAGCCAAAACCTGACCCCACCTTGGAGGACGGGGCCCAACATGCTGGCAGTTTTGCAGTGCACCAGTCAGTCATGTACCCGTTGGTTATCAAGTGCATTTAGGTCAGTGCCAGCAGAAGCCAGGGTCCTCTTCACGCTTCTTTCCAGGGGTTTTACACACATTACTGCAGGACGACACCTTCATTATCAATGCAAAGCAAATGTCTAACCGGGCCTTACTGGAAAAATGACTATCGGGATCAGCTGTTCTGTTAACAGTATCAGTGGTCCTGGCCGCTGGCTAGTGTTCTGAACACACAGTGTAATGTCCCGATATTGCTCTTTCGGGGATATTTGTGTTTTGTCCTCCAACCATTGAATGTGTCCCTGCTTAGCCCTCATAAGACACAGTCACCACAGTCCAAAGTCCCTGTGTCGCCCTCAGCTAAACCTTACTGATGTATATATTTATTCCTATTTGTTTTGGCGTGGGGGGGCACCATACCTTCACCCAGCTTTCATGCCAGCGTCCTTTGGGCTCCACCAGGAGATGTTATTAGCATGACTGCTTTCGACCTGGACCTAGAAACTCCTCAGAAAGAAGCACGGATGACATGCGGCACTAATGACAGGATGTCATGGCCTTTATGGCTTTCATGACTGCAACCTCAAAAGACATAAACCCAGTAATTTGTTTAAATGTAAATTGAGATTTGTTGTCATAAATATTATCCACACCTGCCTCTTTGCGGGGTGCATTTCATTGACTAGAACACTGTGGGCTTTAACTTAATTGCGTTTACAATGACTGTGGCTGCTAATGACACACAGATCCTCACACACGCAAGAAAGCCTCTGCACAATAGATTTAGTTTGTTTCATTCATCTTAGAAGTGGTTCTGATAGTTAATTTGAAGCTCAGTAGACTTGTCTTCTAGTAAATTATTTCTGACAGTTGATGGGTGTGTACAGTGTGTGTGTGTGTGTGTGTGTGTATGTGTGTTTATTTGTTTGTGCGTTGTCATCGAGAGATACATAGTGAGATGTGATGCATCGTCAACAAGAGTCCTATTGAAATTCCCCCTTGAGTCAGTGACTCAATTGTTTTTCATTTTTCGTTTGTTTTGCCCTTATATTGTCTCACATTGAAGTTGCTTAACGGTTTAATTGAGATGAAATGTTGTTTTCATGCATATTATAACTAATTAAACATTTGGGCCAACAAAAAACAAAATGTTAAAACAAAATGTTTATTTAAAAACATCCTGTACAGAAATTATTTTCACAGTCTTAAATGAATAGCAAAACAGTCATGGATAACTATGTTGAGTATATGGGGTTTGTAATGAAATCAGTGGAAGACTTGATACAGTACTTTAGACATTAAACAGCCATTACATCCAACCGCAACCACTAGCTATAAATCTGTGCACATTGTGGGGTATATTCTTTCATGGCTAATAAATCACAATAAAATAAAATATGGAGTTTATTTTTGGTAAATCCTTTTGAACATGCCCACGCTCCCCCACTACTTCTATTGATTTTTAGCTCAGGTTTATTAAGGTCAGCTGACGTTTGTAATGCCTGCTTGGATTACAGTTTATGGCCCCCCCCATAGTGCCCATACATTTCTGTCGATACTGTACCATAGGTACCACTCAATCCCACTTAATTACTATTGCAAATGATTATCCTCTCCTTCATCCTCACTGATCTGAGAGGACGGGGCTGTTGAAAGCACACTGGTTAGAGACAGCATTGTGCAGCTCTTAGCATGGATAGGCTGAATATAAGGAACCTGAGAACTTCACACTAGTCATTCTTGGTTGTGGTAGCAAATAGGCTCCATAGCACATCCTTCCATAGCACATCTGCCAATCCTGTCGGTTCGGAGGCAACTGGGATGACAGGTGCTGTAAGCCTAAAGGAAGAGAGACACATCAGCATTTTCTGTGTTTAAAATAGACAGGAGAGTTACCATTACTTCTACAGTACTGTGCCGCCTTGTCATTTCATATCTACTCCCAAACTTTAGTGACAGGCTAAGTCAAAGTGAGATCTTATGCACATGCTCTGACTGTCAGATAGACATGTTTTTAGGTGTCCCATATCCTGTCATATGACTTTGCTTCCTCACCCATCCTTACCCCTCCTCACCTTCCATGTCTCGCCTTCCAATTAACACCTCCCATCTCAGAGCTGACAGTTTTCACTCGTTAGCTAGCGTGCTAATTACCACGCTGGCGGTTGGCAATTAAATACAAGCCGCAATCATTTCCCTCTTGCCTCTTCCTGCTGCTCAAAGGTTGAAGAATCGGCGAAACTCTCCAAATCGACGTTACCATTATCTAGAGTGTTTACTCTCTTTCAGTTTTTAACTGCATAGTCACTGTAAAAAAAAAAACACCTCATTGAGTCTTGGACAGTGTTCTTTACATAGACAGATTTGTTTGTGTATGGTAACATGCAGATATCATTGTGGATATCTAACGGGATGTAACGGGAGGTACCACATATAGCCCAGGTAAAGTTGTCCAGGTCATGTTTGTTGGTGTCTGCCCCCTGAGGCCAAAACAGCGTGTCGATGGTGATTGAATGAGGCCAACCGAGCCGGCAACCTTCTAAGGGGACGCACACTTACACTGTACTGGGTGGAAATTCTCTGGTGTCCTAGTGTCAACACAGCACAGCAAAGTCTCTAATGTGGTCCAATGCAACTTAAGAAGTATCAACGATTAATCAGACATGCTAAACAGCATGTCCACAAAGCATGATTTTACACTTTATTTTGATCAGATAAATCAATGCAGATGAGACCATGAAATAAGTATTTATCAAATAGAATCAAAAGTAATTACAATAACTTCAAAACCATAAAAGGTTTCCGGTCATAAATTGTAGCAATTACCAAGTAATTGTTAATTTAAATCTAGCCTACTTAAAATAATTCCAGTACCATAATTTAAAATATATGAAAGGATAGATAGCACATAGTATTTTTGTTATTTAAATTGTTAATCATAAGCTTCCATAATAATCTCAAATATTTTTTATTCATAAAAGGTTTTTTTAGCTAGTGTAATGCTAATCAAGCTTTTTTGCAGGCCATACTACTACAATACTACAAAAAAAGTCAAATGTGATCTTTCAATGTAAAATGATAATTAAACCTTGTCTAGTCCTGGTGGAGCAGGATTCAAACCCTGATCTCCCAATGACACAGATTGTTTAGTTCCAGTGACTTGGCTGCTGTGTCACTTACAGGCCACTGATGTAGGTCTATTTTTAAAGAAGCTTTTGATCCTGTGTGGTAAAATGTAATTCATCATATTTTGTTTTCTTTCCGATAAGACAGCAGTTGGCCTAATTCTGTAACTTTGGCTGAGGGATCTCAATTTATCAGGGGCATCTCCAGACCCTATTCTGCAGCAATGTTTCTACTAGGAAATACATGATGAAGCGCTACACTAGAGAGATGAGGGACGACTGCTCATGTCTATCAGTGCAGAGACTATGTGGTAGGAAAAGAAATGAGACAAAAACTAAAAATAGAATCTCTGGTTGCATTAATTGTAATGTTTACATTACAAACAGTTGACCGTATTTGGTATAGAACAAGAAATACCTAACCCTGGAAAATACTTGCAGAAGAAAACAGTCCAAACCTGAAATATCCTGATCTGATAGGATCCACTGAAATTAAGCACGGGCTATTATGTGTACAGATTAAAGCGCTGAAAATCTCATCTATTGCTTCACTCACATTTGTAGCCTCTCAACTCGTCACGCTACCAGCACCCTGTAAAAGCCCTTTGATGGTTATATAACGGTAGAGCGTCATCACTACATTAGTGTTGTTTAGGTGATAATCCTGTAGACTAACACTAAACTTTTCATCATAGTAGCCATGTAGTTTGAGCGATGGGTTAGTAAAAATATAGATTGCTGGTTTAAATCCCAGACCCGACAAGATGATGTGTTGACCTGCCTTCAAGCAAGGCACGTTACCACATTTTCTTCATATATTAAATGCACATGTATGTTTGGAACAGGAAAATCACAACCCCGTATTTGACCACTAAATGTGAATTGGGGGTCCGGAGGCCATGACAGAATGGAGGGGAGTCGGGAGTTCCAGATGAGGACACAGATGGCAGTTTGAGCTCCAGGGGAACGTGTTGGATGGGTCTCTTTTCTGCCATGGGACCATATGTGTCTGAGAGGAGTCATACATTGTTGTGGCTGGGGACAGCTTTAGGGAAGGACACGGGAAGGAGGAGTGCAGCGGGGGAGGAGGAATGCAGGGTGGAGGAGGAGATACTGAGGGGGAAACAACAAATTGATTAAGGGGAGAAGAGTAACACATGAACGCCAGGTGATTCACTACAAGGAGTAGATAAGGACAGATGGTGAGCTGTAGAAGGGGGAGGGAAGTAGATGCACAGAAATACTATATGAATTTGGCACCTTTGGTTAAGATGAGCTATGCTTTGAACAGGGATTTGACTCTTGAGCTTATACTCAAAACATGACAGAACTCCAATTGATTTCCCAATTTTTCTAATCATTGTTCTGCTCCCCTGCATCTTTCTACTTTGTGCGCCCTCTCCTGTCAAGATAGCAGCATGTTTGTTCTCATATAATGTTTGAGGAGATGGGAGAAAAGAAAAACAGCAGAGACCATTCATACAAACAGAATCATCTCATCAGATCCTTTAGTAATTGGTCCTGTCTTGTGAACTCCTCTTAACCTCAAACTGCAGGTTTTCAATAGTGTTTGGTTTAACCATGCAGTGATCATGCCTGTTTTTTATGCATTGTTGCCTGAGAGCCCGAAAATCACATTAGGTTTTTACTCCAGATCCTTTGAATCTTATAACGATATTGCACACCGTAGATGATGAGATCCTCAAACTCTTTGCAATTTTCCGTTGTGATACGTTTTATTTTTAATTGTGGCACTATTTCCCTGCACGGCCTTCCGCAGAGTGGTGATCCCCTCCCCATCCTTACTTCTGACAGGCCCATCCTCTCTGGAATTATTTTTAATAGCCAATCATGTTACTGACCTTTGCCAAGTTACCTAATTAGTTGTTTGATATTCCACCAGGTTTAGTTTTTTATGATTACCAGTTTGTTTTTGTGTCGCTTTTCTGAAACATGTTGATGGCATCGAATTCAAAGTGAGCATGTATTTTCTAAGAATCAACAACATTTCTGAGTTTCAACATTTGTCATGTTGTCTTGGTACTATTTTCGATTGTATAATGACTCTAACTTTCAGCACAAACACCAGGTCCACAAAGATATAAATATGTACTAACTTAAGGTATGCTCTAGAAAACAAGCTTTTGAATGATATATGTATCATTCCCAAAAATAAGGGTAAAATGTCTTCATGGAACACAACAACCGTAGTTATGCTTGGTGTAGTTGACAGAGCTTGGTGTAGTTGACAGAGTTGGGATAAAATAATATAAATCAAGAAAATGGACAGATATAGACAATGTGTGACCTAGACTTATATCAGTCCTGCTGAAAGATACAACACCAACACCAGATGCTGCTCCAAACTATCTCTTACTACAAAAAAAAAAACACGATAACAACTAAAATCTACCACCATACTTTACACTTTTATTTTCTGCATTAACATTTCAGTTTTTACACCAAACCCACCTCTGATAATTGTGGCTAAAGTTTTTAGCAAACTTCAGGCACTGACTTGATGAGAAAAAGGGCATTTGTCAGTCAAAACATCCAAACAGTTGGTTGACATTGTGGGGCAGTAGATTTGGCGCTCTCTTTTCTAAACAACTTCTGCAATTCTCCAACTTTGATGCTATTAGAATTCATGACTAAGGGAATGCATGAATGACCATTTAAGGGAACACTTACTTTGTTTGCCTACTTCTATCAGAACGTTTTTGCTTAAGAATTAGATTAGCTGTTTTTTAAAACGTCGTACAACGATTAAAGGTGAGATAAGATAAGTAAGATAAAGTAGATAAGCACATTTTTTATATATGTTCTTTTTTTTTACCAAGAGTGCTAATAATTACAGGGGACTCTGTATACACACCATGAACAAAAACAAATGTTGTAGCCTTTCAGTGTTAGTAGAATTCCATTCCTAGTGGACCCCCTCCCGGCACTGTGAAGTGGTTACCATGGTAGTACACAGGCAACAGATTGGTGCTGTATCTGTTTGATATCCATGCAGGAGACCAATTTAACGGCAGCATCACAGTCCCGCTCTGCCTAAACAAAATCAAACTCTAACTATCTGATTGATGGCAATCACTTAACTGAGCTTGAGCCTGTTACAGTGATCACAGCGTCAAACGATCCACCCCGTCCTTATCGCTTTACTTCTCTCGCTTCTCTTTCTATTATTTTCTCATCCTCTCATTTTTTTAAGTCATATATCATCTTTTTAGTCTTTCTTTGTGCAGCTTTCTCTCGGAGAGTGGATATATTATAGCCTACAGTTGAGCTGTACCTCAATTAGCTCTACAGTATGTAGCCTATAACTGGTTGCCGGAAGCTGTATCTTTACAAACATTATTAGGCTTGGACCCCATATATAGTTGCTTAAGAAGTAATGTTTCACTATGTACATGTGTACAGTATAATGTGTGCTTATTATGTTCCAGTATCTGGTTATAAGGAACAGCTAAAGACCTGCAAACACTTGTGTAATGGGATTTGAAGGTAATTGCCAGTAACAGCTCCTGACCAGCGCTGATGACTGGCCCATTTTCTCTCAGGCCGATGAAAACACCACTTAGTAGTCCGCTTTGCCAGGCAAAGGGACTTGCTTTACACGACACACCAGTCTTTAGTTATGATATACATCTCTCTCCACTTCTTCCTCTTCATCTCTCTACTCTTTTTGCATGTTTGTGTTTGCCACACTAACAGGACCTCTTCCTCACCTGCAGCTGTGGCATAACTGTTTGGCTAGCACCAAGGAATTTACAGGGATTCAGCAGAGAAGATTTAGTGAAAAGGAAGCATGAAATGTAAGAAGACAGGAATGGAGGAGAAGAACATAGAGTGAAATAGTAGCAAACTGAGAGGGAGAAGGGAAATGGGGTTGGGAGGAAGGAGTGACATAACACCAGCATGAAGGTATTATGGTTGGGAAGGAGTACATGAATGGGGTTGGGAGGAAGGAGTGACATAACACCAGCATGAAGGTATTATGGTTGGGAAGGAGTACATGAATGGGGTTGGGAGGAAGGAGTGACATAACACCAGCATGAAGGTATTATGGTTGGGAAGGAGT